>VXBZ01004150.1:26465-44079 GCA_013399135.1 Heliornis fulica | reverse complement strand
GCGCCGCCCCGCCCCGGGGGTAGGCCGCGTCCGGGCCCCGGTGAGGCCGGGGCGGGCAGCGCCTGGGCTCCGCAGGCAGCAGGGCCCGGCAGGCACCCCCTCCCGGGGCCGGGGTTCGCTCCCTCCGCGCAGCCGGTGCTGCCGAGCGCGGGGAGAGCTGTGTGGTGGCGGGCAGAGGCTCCGCCGGGTCCCAGAAACACCCCCAAGACCCTCCTCAGCTTTCTATCGGTTTCTCGACACCCGCGGAAATGGGTTTATTTTCTCCCCGGTGCGTTAGAGGGGCTCAAGGGAGAGCAACCTGAGGCGTGCACGTAGGGCCGGACCTTGGGGTGGGTGAGCACCTTCGGAGCACCCCCATCAGGCTCTGCAGGTGCTTTGAGGCGGCTGCACCGGGCCAGAACTGGGGAAAGGATTGGTCCCAGTTCTGAATTTTGGCCACCCATGGGTAGAGGAAGTTTAACTTCCTCACCGTGTTAGCTGACCTGTGTTTTTGCTGTGGTATCCACCAGGATCCAGTCATGTTCAGCGTTAATAGGATGCAGAAAGAAAACAAGAACAGAGACGGGAAAATTTAATGTTAGCCGATACAGGACTTTCACGCAGGCTTTGTTAAAATTGGCTGAGGTGTGTCGGGAATCGGTGCTGACGTTAGAGGAATGGCAACACGGTGAGCTCAGCTATTATGTGGCGCCTCTTTCCACATCCCAGAGTTGGGAGATGTGGCCGGGAGAACTGGGTAGCTGTTTGGGGGATTTACTGGGAAAACTGAAGTACAAAAGGGCAGGAAGGTCACAGGGGAAATCTGAGTACTGAAGGGTGAGAGGAAGAAGCACAGCATATAAATTATCAAAACTGTGTTTCATTAGCTCATTGCTCATGGAACAATTTGTTTCCCTCTTCTCAATTAGGTAAGACAAGGAAAGCAATGGTATCAACTCAGCAGCATCCTTTCCAAAGTAACAAGACTGGTCAGAATTGTTATTTTTCCCTCCTGAATAACCTTTTCTCACTGTCCAGCCCTAAAGACTAGGAGTTACTTGGTGGCAAGCACAAGCTCCAATCTTCAGTGACTCAGTGCTGAATTTTCCCAGAGGATGCTGATGCAGGAGAAGAAATACCACAGATTGGTCAACCCTTGCACAAAAAAAAAATTAAAAATAAATCACCAAGGAGTACAATGAAAGAAAAAAGGCACAAGCGGTACACGTCTGGAAGAGAGAAGCATCCTGGTAGTAGCAGCTGCTGCAAAGTTCGGATGCCAGCGTAAGCCTTGTGGAAAGATATTTCCCACTGCAGAGATGCGAGACGCTTCATCTGATCTGGGTCTGAATGCAGAGAGAAAAAAATAGATGCCGTTCCAGACTTGCACGGGTGCCCATCTAACGCTGCGATCTACCTGAGCTTGGAATCTTAATGGAAAAAAATAATTAAAAGGCAAAAAAATTTGGAATTTAAAGGTTATTCAAGTACCTAGTCCTGAACTAATAGCTTCTAGATATCCTTAGAGCTGACAGAAGTGGACCTAGAGGGGATTAAAAGAAATAGAAAAGCATGAGTAATTGGAGTAAATAAATGCTATTTCCATTTCCCTGATAATTTGCTTTATTCAGATTTATGTATATAAAAATCAAGTGATGCGAGACAATCCTCCGCTCGCTCATTCTGCCCTCATGCTTCAGCACTCGAAGTTCACTAATCTTATCTGTGAACTTCTAAAATAAAACAACCAAACCCAAAAGAACACCAGGAATGACAATTTCTCCACAGAGAGTGATACTGTAAGTTTGTGCTGCAAGCTGAACCCACCGGCAAGATTCCCAAGGTAGGAATCTTCCCATCTCCAGCACAATCCCACTCAAAAAGAAAGCAACAGCGACTCCAAACATCTCCTACAGAAGGGGAAGGTGGTTGGGATTTGCCAGCCCCACACACACACCCCAAAATGAGTTTGGCAAAATTGTGCTTAATTCTGGATTTCTCTTCCTCTATGTTGCTGGAAATCAACCTTACCTCAGTCTGATGAAAACGTAAAGACCTAGAAAATACTACGAAGGGATTTATTTTGGCCAAACTGCTTTCTGCTGCAAGAGCTTGTCTGAGCAGCAAACTGCAGAGCTCCTCAGAACCGAAGGAGGATTATAAAAGAATTGCTTTCTGCTGAAATACAGCCCTTTTTCAAACACAGCAGCTAGTTAATAACTAACCGCAAGGCGCGCGGTAGTTTAATACAGGAAATAAGCTCATACTTCAGTGGAAGTGCAGGGGGACATTAGGTAAACAGATTAACGTGGCTGGGACTTGGCCAAAATATTGGTACTCTTGAGGTATGCTGACAACAAGCGCCGCTGGAATTCTGACCACCCCTTTGGATGGTTCCTCGCCACTTCTTCCCCATTGCCCCAAAAATACCGCTCCTCCGCCGGAGCCGTGTCTTCTGTGCGAGAGACATGGATCCTGCTGCCCACAGAGCCACTTCCTGCAGCAGGCAGCCGCGCTTGCGTAGCTTCTGCCGGACGAGCAGATTGCAACAGAGCCGCCCTGGACCGTATGTCTGCGTGGTCCTGAGAAGAACCATTGATGGGTGAAACACTTGCTGCACAGGTGAGGGCATCTGTGGCGCTGCCTCTGAGGGCAGGAGGGCCTGTCCCGCTCGCTCGGTGCATGGCAGGCACCGTCACAGCGGTGTGGAAGTCATAGCCATGTTGCAGTTCTTTTTTTCTCACAGCTGTATTGCAAGCTCTTAAAATAACTCAGGGCTTTCAATCCTTTGATAAATTCACAGGAGTTCTGTGCTGTCTTTTTCTGGTTAAGGAAAATCTGAGCTCCCCTTGTCTCCTGTAGCTGTGAAGCCCAGCGGTGCTGCTATCCCACTTTCTTTCCTAGGTACTAGCTTGTTGCTTAGGCATCACATCCCACAGTGATTAATATTTTACTTGGCTCTGACTGATGTCAACTCTTTGACACTACTCTCCTCCCTGGCAACCTGGTACACGAGGGGTTTTCCAGGAAGAAAACAAAGGGACAGTGCCAAAAGCTGGCTTATACACTCCAGAGGCTCACTCTCCAGTATGTTTCATGGGGTGGTTTGGCTTGGAAGGGACCTTAAAGACCATCTAGTTCCAACACCCATGCCATGGGCAGGGACATCATCCCATGTGGGAGAAACTAATCAAAGAACTTGGAGGAAAGGTTAATTTTTTGGGCTGAGAGGAGGTTAAGGAGTGGGAAGCAAATGGGAGAGCTGTCAGGGCGGAGAGGAGACAGCAGTGGGTGGGTGCTGAGGCAGGGTTTATTCAACATCTCCATTCATGACCTGCAGAAGGGAATGTGCACAAGTTCTGCAGGTCTGTGGGTGCTCGTGACCTCCGTGGGGCAGTAAAATGCCATGCCAATGGCAAGGACATCCCACAGAATCTCACAAAACTGGATGAAAGGCACAGTGTTGGCACTGGAGCGTCAGGGTGGGTAGCCCTAAGTTAGTACATGTGGAGGAAAGTAATCCAAAGCAAAGCTCCTTGATGCTGATCCCGGAAGCAGCTGTCACAGACCACAAAGAGATCCTGAAGTCATTGTTGACAGTTGTCTGAGATCATCAGCCTGGTGTGCACCTGCAGCCATAAAGAGCCAACAAAATGTTGGGCAACATCAGGGAGAGCATTGAGAGAAAGACAAAAGGCATCATTCTGCTGCCATGTGTAGCCTCAGTGTGCCACGTATCGAGCCTGGCTTCCACGCCTGGTCTCTCACGGAGAATAGGAACATACCATTGACTAACTGGTGCAGAAGATGGAATTAAACCACCATTTGTGGAGGATTGAAATTGGTGGGACATGCCTCCTGGCCTAGAAAATGGCAACGAGATGTGTGTGCTTTGTCATCCTCAGGCAATAAGTTGGGCTTCTCTTTAGAGAGGAGAAAAGTCTCCTCAGAGGAGACTGAGGGGTGACCTCATTAATATCTATAAATATGTACAGGGCGACTGTCAGGAGGATGGATCCAGGCTCTTCTCAGTGATGGCCAGTGACAGGACAAGGGGAAATGGGTCCAAGCTGGAGCAGAGGAAATTCCATGTGAATGTAAGGAACAACCTTTTCACTGTGAAGGTGGCAGATCATTGGAACAGGTTGCCCAGAGAGGTTGTGGAGTCTCCTTTTCTGGAGACATTCAAGACCAATCTGGACACGTTCCTGTGTGATTTAATCCAGGTGACCCTGCTCAGGCAGGGGGGTTGGACTGGATGATCTCCTCAGGTCCCTCCCAACTCCTGACATTCAATGATTCTGTGATTCTTTCTGAAACAACGGCTTTAGAGCAAAGCCTTTAGCAACATCTCTTGTTCTCACAGCTTACAGGTAGATAATTACTCCCTTGGTGTTTCTAAGCAAAGATTTTCAAAGCACAGTTGTGTATCTCTATCAGGGGGTTGCTCGGGGTTTACAAACGGACAGTGGCATTTTACCAGTCACATCCACATGCTTTAGGATAACCCTGGTACTTGATTTAAAATGATTAGTGTGCCAAGAGGTTTATTTAAAATGCCTCTTTGTCTTTCCCTAGAGGCTACTTACATTGCCTTCCTCTGCAGTAAAATAAAACACCTTTTTATTGACTATTCCCACTGCCAACTGGCATTTTACAGTCTCTTCTATTAAACTGTGAATTCTACTCCCGGACTTTGTCTGCAAAGCAACAGAACTTCGACCCTTAAAAAGTAATTTAACCCACACAGACGTTGCAGCCAAGAATGAGACTGAAAGAGCAAGATCAGGCTGCTTTAAAAGAGCAACAAATTTAATAATTACTGAAGTGAAAGTCTGTACTGGCCGTTGTGTTGCGAGGCTCGAGCGAGAGTCCTGGCGGTGAGCAGACAGTGCGTCTTGAGCACGTCTTAGCCATGTATGGTGATACTTGCCAGCTGCAGAAAAGTATTTGAGGAAAGCTACACAGCCCGTGACCCTATCATTCATTTTGCTGCCTTTCTGTTGCCAGCTGACTTGACTGAACAGCACAAACATCCCAGCTACCAAGCAGATCCTCGCAGAATGCTGGATTTTGAATTCTTCACACATGAAAGCTGTAACTTCTGGCATGCTCGGGGAGCTCCTCTCTTTTGCACAGGCTTCTCCTGGAGAGCAGGAGCCACTTTTTTTTTTTTTTGAGGGGGGTGGGAGGGTGTGGGTGGGTGTGTATAAACGTGCCACACATTCAAAAATGCCAAAAGAAAACTGCATCATGACAAAAAGGATGCAGAGCAGAGTGGATGGAGGGCAGTGCAATGTCAGATTGGAGAGGAGGGATGGTTCTGTCTTCTGCTGGGAAAAGAAAGGCAGGAGAAATGGTTTCTCTGCCTATGTGAGACATATTGGCTTCTGTGTATTGAAGTTGCTTGAGAACCCCAATAAATCCTCCCTGCATGTGAAAAATGTGGGCTGAATTCTGCTTTGCTACAGTTACATAAACTCACTGATTTTACTTACTCCAGGGAGTGTACTCACAAATACTCCTATTTATGGTAATTGCATGTCTAATTAAACAGTTTACAAAGGTGGGTGTGGAGGACCATTAGCCCGCTGACAGGTGACCCCCGGCTGGCCTGGGTGTAGGATGTTTTCTGTCCAGTACTGTGGGATTTCACAAGCAGCTGGGGAAGGAGAAAGGTAGTAACAGATGTCTGCTCCAGGCACATAACCCCCTCGGCTCTAAGGGGGGAGTTTCTGGTGCTAGGTCTCAGATGCTAATGAACAGCCACCTTGTACATTTTATGCTTTGCTCTATTAAAAGGTATAATGAAATGCAGCACATCATTTTCTGTAATTTGATTTATCCCCTTTTGCTACCACCTAGCAACGTTACACGGTATTAAATCTTCTAGCTTATGCTCTTCTCCCATCTGCTGCTTCAATTCCTCTTTTTCCCCTTCTCATTTCTCTCCACACTTTTGAGTTAGTTTTGATTCAGCTCCTCTCTGCATTAGCCCCAGCGTTTGGCAGCCTGGGAATCATCTTGCCTGAGGAAACGCGCTATGCGCCACAGGCAGCACAGCCACAGCGCTGCCACCCTAGAAAACAAGCAGCAGAGAGCTGCGAGCTGCAGCTCCTGGTACCCATCCTAAATTAGCGATGGCTCTTGGAAAATGATCATTTGCCTTCCTCATCAGTGCAGGAGAACAAGCCTAGGTGCAGGAAACAACCCAGGAAGGGATGCCTGACACTGCTGGGCTTTATGTATACTGGTGGCAATGGGAAAGGCATTTGTTCTGCTCAGCAGGTCCCCGTGAAAGGCTCTGACTGGGCTGAAATAGAGATGCTAAGCACGGATAACCCAGCCTGCTGGCAGCCGTGCCGGGGCATCCCCTCTCTGCCCACCTGCCGTGGGGAGATCATGCTCCTCCCTCTGATCCAGCCAGAGGGCTCGGCGTGGGTTTTGTCAGCTGTGAAGCTTCGGGAGTTCAAACAAAAGCCAGATTTAGCAAGAGATTTCCATGTTCAGGATGGCTAAAGCCAGCTGACGAGGTCTCTTTGCAACAGCATTTAGTTTCACGCCTACATTATCCTTCCTGCTATTATTAAACGGGCTTCCGTTACTGGAGTGAGCAGCTGTGATACCGTAGTGACGTACGTTTCCACATCTTTCCCTAGCTGCAGGAGACCAAAAGGAAAATCCCAGTGCAAACGCTGTGCAACTGCACAAAATAAATGTTACAGACCCCCCAGAACAAGGTCTAAACTCTGCTGACATGTTAGTGTCCCGGTCCGCGGTCAGCTCTGCCGCCGGCTGTCGGAGAAGCACCGATACAACCCCCAGATTCAAAGTAAATGAGCCTCCCTGCATCCCTTTCACAGATCCCACGAGTGCTGCTGGAACAAAATCCCAACTGAAACCCCGTCAATCCGTGGGTGTCTAAACGCAGTGCTGCCCCCCTCATTGCACAGCGTTTGTTTCCTCCTAGTGGGCCCGTCGGTGACTGCAACACCGACCTCACTGTCCCACGTCCTCCTTTGGATTGACGGTGCAGGAACCACCGGTAAGGAGCCGCCGTCTCCTCCGCAGCAGCACCCGGGAGACCGCTGCAGTATCTGACGTTCAGACGTCTTGACGATTTGCACTCAATTCCTGCAGAATCAGTAATTTCTTCACCTTCCTAATGAGCATGTTACAAGTTAACCATGTAGAGAAGAGATACAGTTCTACTCTGGGACAGGAACCCCTCTCCACTTTAATATGAAGGATTTGTGCCACATTTTCATCCAGAAGCTTCAGGATGAGGTGAAAGCTACACATCACATAAGAATTTATGTTTAAATCCGGTATACACCCAACCAATTCACTTCATATCCTAAGAGATTATTTTAGGTAAACAGAATTCAGAATGACCAGATCTGAGGAAACACTGCTGAGAGCAGGCAAGAACTCAGACCACGGGAACATGGTAACATAGCATGGAACTAAGGAAGAAGTCTTCTCTGTGATGTTCGTTAACACTGCTGGCAAGTTTGTTTAAGCATCTTTTCATTACTGTGTTCCAACAGCTCAAGTCAGTAACAGGAGCTTGCATACAGAAAACTGTATGTAAGTCAGATTTAACAGCTTTGTGTCAATTTCAGACATGGGGCACTTATCCAAAGCTCCCCAGGATGTAAACAAAGGCTCTGCTTCTGTATCTTTGCTTCCCAGGCAAAAATACCTCTCATGGAGCCCACTTCCCTGCTGCTGCCCAAGCTCCAGCTTATTACTCAAGAGACTCCTTTGAGACTTCAGGAATCATCTCTCAGAACGTGAATACAGCTTTTGGTGAACTTTTATTCCTTCAAGAGCAGCCAGGCTTTGCTGCCAACAGGAAAAGAAGTCTCAGAAGGAAAACCCAACCCAGACACAGGTTTGCAATTGCAGCAGCACTGGGTAAAGCACAGGGTAACACCCCCTGAAAGAAACAGCATGCCCATGAGGTAACACAGACCGTACAGCCTCGAAATGAAGATGAGCTCAAATGTGTATTTGACAAAAATACAGAAATATCCAGTGTCATATTGTAGTGATACAGAAATAACTTTGTTTTGGATAATAGCAAAGTATTTGATAATTTAAGGTTAAAACAACTTTCAATTACGTATCAGTGCTTGGCCAAGTAAAAAATATCAAGTACCTTTACAGTCAAGACAGGAAGATAGAACTAAACCGATTTCACTGCAGCTTCTTACAGACAGAGGCCTCACAGCAGTAGCTGCCCTCAGCTGCAAACCTCTCTCTACCTCTGTGCCACTGTGTCTACTTTTTGTGCCCTCTGCCAAAGTTTAGCCCAGTCAGCTAACACCTCAGCCTCTGAAAGTCTCACACTGAGAATGTGCAAAACATTTTCCTCAATCTTACCCAGTTAGAACAATCACACCCTTTCAAAAAATAAGGAAATAAAACCTCTACTGCCCAAATTATCTGGATGAATCCTTAAAGGTCCAGATTAAAACATCAGCTTCTTGGAAAGGCCTTTCCCCCAGCTCTGAGGTAGTCTCTCTGTCCCAGGACAGTGAGCTCATTCCTACGTAGGCTGCGGTTATGCTACCGGACCAGATTTAATACTGAACTGCCCTCTGCCATCACACTCTTGGGGTTTTGCTCTGCAGTCATTTGCATGTTGCTAAACCAAGGCTATTGAAGGAAACCAACATGATATCCATTAATGCAGCCGTGTCAGACAAGGGCCACACTAAAGGAGAGGAGCTCTCCTCGTTCCCCCTTTCGTAGCTGTCGGCAAAGCCTTTCCATGTCCCTATCAGTTCTTTTGGTGACATCAGCTGAACCACATGAACAAGTTAGCTCAGGGAGGCAGGAGTTGTTTAAGACACATAGAGCCTAAGGCCACTTTGTAAGAAAGGTGTGCCTCCTCCCTCAGCAGCAGAGAGTCCTCCGGAACCAGCCAGAGCAACAATGAAGCAGACAGTACTGGTTGCTGGGGTTTCAGTTTTCGCTTTGGATTCTGGGATAAACTGTCTCAGTCTCCTCCACAGAAGCACCCTGTGGTCTGGGGAAGTTCACTGCTAGAGACTGCAAGTGAAACTAAGGCTTTCTAGCAGCAAAGGCAACCCTGCCACCCCCTGCCCATCACTCTGTGCACTTCATAGCATTCCACCTGTCAATTAAGAAAGCTCTCACGGAGACCCTCTTCCTAATCCTACTCTAAACACAGGTCTGCAGTTCCAACAGGATGTTCTTGATACGATATTGTAGTAGGGTCAAGTGTCAACAGTGATGTAAAATCAAAGGTAAAGTTGCCTCTTAGCCTCATCTGGCTATAAGCCTTTTAACCAGCCTCTTTTTTTTTTTTTTTTTTAACAGAAGATACACAGTAATCTAAGAGGCCTAAAACAAGACCTGCAGAAAAGGCAGCATCATCTTAAGCTGCATTTTGGCATGATTTCTTTCCTGCCACTGTCTTTGACGTAGAAATCTATCCAGACTTGTGACTTGGAACCTCTCCACAGTATTAAGATCTACATTGTGAACACACTTTCTACCAAACAGCCTCAGAATAGTACACATGTATCTGAAAATAATTTAATACTTATTTTCTGCTGAAATACATTCTGTGCGTCATTTTAGTTTGATACTCAATGAGAGGGTACACACACTTTACAGGACAAAGAATTTAAACCATGACTATTTAGTAAATGATGCACTGTAGTGATTAAAACAAGACAATCACCAGACAAATACACATGCTGAAGCCTGAAGTATATACTACACTGGAAAGTCTTCAGTGACATGACAAAGGATTTGTGGTTTTTCCCCCCCAATTACAAGCGAGCAGAGGATTTCTCAGACATTCATTCTGTAGCTTCTACTGTTCTTTATGCCTCCTTCCTCTTGATGATCAGAGGCCCAACGTTGTCACCAGTTTCCTCATTGTGCTTTGTGTGCGAGCCATCACACAGCGGGAACTGAAAAGAGAAAGAGTAACCATAGAATTAACATTCAGAGTTCCTCAGAATGTCTTCTCCTTCAATCCACCGTGGCCACAGACCATAACTTCCATGCGGGTGTCACAGGTCTCCCAGAATTTTGGCTGAGCACTCTGCACTGGAGCAGAGTGATGAGGCACTGGTTAAGAGCAGCATCTCAGCTCTACTCTGTTTGGTGCCCCTGCCCTGGGGCAGCATGAGGAAAAATGAAGCGTGGCCAGCAGGTCGAGGGAGGGGATTCTCCCCCTCTACTCTGCCCTCGGGAGACCTCACCTGGAGCACTGTGTCCAGTGCTGGAACCCCCAACACAAGAAGGACATGGACCAGTTGGAGAGGGTCCAGAGGAGGGCCACAAAGATGATAAAGGGGCTGGAGCACCTTTCCTATGAGGACAGGCTGAGAGAGTTGGGGCTGTTCAGCCTGGAGAAGAGGAGGCTCCGGGGAGACTTTCTAGCGGTCTGCCAGGACCTCAAGGGGGCCTACAAGAAAGATGGGGAGAGGCTGTTCAGTAGGGCCTGTTGTGACAGGACAACGGGTGATGGTTTCAAAATAGAGGGAGGGAGATTTAGATTGGATATTAGAAAAAAGTTCTTTCCTGTGAGAGTTTCTGGAACAGGTTGCCCAGGGAGGTGGTGGATGCCCCATCCCTGGAGAAGTTCAAGGCCAGGTTGGATGAGGCCCTGAGCAACCTGATCTAGTTGGGGGTGTCCCTGCTTCTTGCAGGGGTGTTGGACTGGATGACCTCTGGGAGTCCCTTCCAACTCTAATCATTCTATGATTCTATGAGAACACAGCTCACACTCCCAGCTGCTCCCAACCTTGCCCCACACTCCACCTTCCCAGACAACAGCTGGAGCTGAGTGTAGATAACAGCGTGAGGAAGAGAAACAGGAGCAGATCCTTTGCTGAACTTCATTCCTTGTTTTCCATGGCATGTGAGGAGGAAAAGGACAGTTTCCTTAGCTCATCTCTTATTTAAGAGAAAAGCCTCTGTATTAGCTCTGCCTCCAGGCAGCTGGAGTGGCAAGCTGCCTTTGCTTGGTCCTGACACAGCTGGCTTATCTCAGGGACACAGAGGTCCCTTTGCGCAAGCTGGCTCTGACAGAAGGATTTTGACCTGCTAATGGAAATAAACTGCACTTCCAACTGACGTGGCTACTCTTCAGGGGTTTTTAAGGGTAGCACTGAGGAAAGCAATTTGAGGAAATGTTTGTTCCATAAAAAAACCCCAATGCCTCCTGCAATAGCCTGGTCAGAGCAAGACACCCAGATCTCCTTCAGCCAGCTATACCTGCCCAGGTCCCAGACCTGTGGCAGCCACTCTGTTCCTGGGTAGCTCTTTTCAAGGGCGTTCTGTGAAGCAATGAGAGCAGGTTAGATCCCATCCCTTCTCAGGGGTGTGTTTTCAGAGCTATGCCTCCCCTGCAGAGGAAACAACCACAGAAACCCACACTCCTATTTTGCACTCAGTTACTATTTTGTTTGCCTAGAGGTTCTGGGAATCAAACCTGGCCATTACTCAGCTGTTGCCTTTGCAGTATTCCCTGGCAGTGCAGTCAGGTCATCGGCACTTCACTGCTCCCGATGTTCATGCCTGTCATAGCTCTTGGAAAAAAATTAACACCCCACCTCCCACACTTGTTAGAATAAAAGACTTCAAAGTACTGCAGGAAAACAACATAATGAAGACAATATACTTGCAAAAATAATTCCCAGAACTCTAAAAATAAAGCCCCATGCCCTGTAGGGTAGCGTGTCGGGGGGAAGGGGGCGGGGAAGAGATGAGAGATGTGGATTTTTTGTTTTTCACAGTTACAAAATGTCAAAACCCACACTAAAAATGGCAGGTGATGTTTCCAAATAAAGGAACCCTGAATTCAGAGAATAATCGTGCAAGCTGATTCACGCAGGAACTTTATCATCACATCAGTCATTTGTGACTCAGTGAGTAGGTACTGACAGATACTTGGGAAAAATCTGAGCAAACAAGAACATGCTCATGGGATGCTGACCAGCTTCCAGCCCGGATGTTTCTGGGCCAGCTGTTTTTCCATGTAACACCACGGTCTGCTGGGTCTTCACAGAAGCACTGACGCAGCTTCCATCAGACATTAACATCTCACATGCCCAAGGAGGCAAGCCCAAGGTCCAGCTACAGCAACATCATCACCCAAATTTGCAAGTGACAAAACTGGTGGCATTCACAGGCTTCAGACGGCATTGAGCCATCTTCAGCAGCTACCAACTCTGACTGCTCTGAACTCATCCTCTGGGTCAAGCTGGCCGCCTCAGAACTGGCTCCCAGAGGGTTGAGTTTCTCAGAAAAAAACCCAAACCAAACACTGCCACCACTTTCCAGACCAATTGGTCACCCTGAAGTCCAGACACTGAACACATGGATTGTGGGCCTGACACACCATGTTCATCCTCAATTAAGGGAGAGTTGGCCAGCCACAGCAGCCAAAGCTCCAACCCCGGGGGAACTGTGCAGTGCTCAGCTTATTTCCCCTGACAATGCCCAGGTTTAGATTCTCTAGTGCTCTCTTCTGCTGTTCCTCAGCAGTGCTCCATGACACACAGCCTGGGGACTAAGGCTTCCCTGGAAGACACACAAGTCTGCAGGTCACTGCGAAAGAAAGCGATTTCCCCCTTCCCCCCAGCTCACACTTTGAAATGCAGAAAGGCTGAAAACCAAAGTTCTAACTTTAGACTAATTACAGTTTCATTTTAAGACAAAACTCTTGCCTGATACATGAACAGTGTTTTCCACAACACAGGACAAGCAGTGCTATCAAGTGCCCACAGAGTGCAATACTAAATCAGAAAGGGTCATTTAAAGAACTACCTGTCACCTACTTTAACAGGTAACTACCTCACAAGACAGACTTATTGGAAGATACCAGGTGTGGGTTTTTAAAGACATACACTCCACAAAGGCTTTGGCCAGCAGAAACAAACAAAAAAAGCCTTTGAAGTGTATTCTTTTTGAAAACCCCCCAACAGCCAGCTGTAGCACACACACCATCAATATACACTGGAATATCCTACAGCTCATACCACCATTGGTTCTGCTAAGGGCCCCATGCCTCAGGTGAAGCTAACTCAGATGAGAAGTGCTCACACAGTCCTACAAGATGACATTTCTTCTAACCTGTAAATGGAATGGAGATCACCACACGTCTCCTAAACATAAAACACAGTGGGTACTTGTTGCTGTGGCATGAAGTGTAGCTCCCCTGCACTGGAAGCACACACATTCTACCTCTTTGCCATCACAGAAACATTGCCTTACACATTTTAACAGCATCTTGTTTTGAGAGGTGTAAGAAACAGATAATGCTAGTAACTACTTCCCAACAGGTGAGAATGATGGAGACATCTCTGTATTTTATTCCTGCTTGGCAGTAACTGAACACTAGCAGCAGCATGCATGCACACCATCCTAAAGATCATGCTACCCACCATACAGGGTCAGCCAATCAGGGGAAACAGAAGGCGGCAGCAGAACTGGAAACTGCAGTCTTTGAAACACAAAGTCCTGAATAAAATACTCATTAAGCATCAGTAAAAAAAAAAAAAAACACTGATGTCTTAAAAAATTTTCCACTGACCTCCTTAATGTCTTCACAGCACTTTCAGATCAGGGTTCTCAGCATAAGGTAGCTCCATCTACTTCCTTTTAGGGTGTGAACAGAGCCTTAACTCAGTAGAATAGCACATCCCTAAACTGACAGCACCCTTCAACACATGCCAAAACGTACTTGAGATTTTTATTTCACACAAAAAAAAATAGTATCTAATGATAGTGAGAATATTGGCAGGAGCTGCAATGCATCCACTAAAACCAGACACTGTCTTCCATTTCTGTCTAGAAAACGGAGTAGGAAGCAGAAAGCACAAACACCCAAGTTCCTGTGAGGATATGTTATTTTAATTTTTTTTTTTTCCAGAAACACTGAAGGAGGTACCTACACTAATGCAAACCAAGGTAAATCCAAACTCAAATATTAAAACAAAGTGTAGATACTTAGAGCAGGCTTTCTCCTGCCCTTTTTCTGCTATAGCCCTTGCAGCAGCTTCCACCACTCAGCTGAGACTTACCACAAGGACTGAGCGGCCGTGCTTCTATACACACATGTAATACCCACACGCCGTACAGCCATCAGCAGGACATGGAAATGTACACACTTCCCTGTGGTATAATCATATGATATCTAACTTCATCCATGAAGCAGAGTGTGGCAATGGCAGGGGTGGATGTGGAATCTGGGGTTTCTGTTCAGAATCCGGACAGAGCAAAGTTGAGGTCATCTCCACAGGACTATTTCAGCATCAAGCCATGATGCTGTTCAACCCTCAGCAGTGCTTTTGTGTTAAACCAACTACAGCTACAAGTGTGCAACTTCCTGAGTTATTTTCACCTGCAAGGTTAAATGACATCAGATCTGACAACAGTGAGAACTGCAAGTTACAGTACCTGGAAAACTGCAGAGTGTGGCCTGATTAGATCCATCTAAGGCCTGAGAAGTCTAATAGCAGTTCACTGATGAAGAGTGAGCTAGATTTCAAGGCATCTGGCCTCAGTCACCTGGCTTCAAAAGTTTCTATTATTTGAGTCTCTGCACATTAGCACCTTAATTTCTAGAAAAGAAATGTGTGTCAGTGGTAAATGGAAAGGACTACTCATGCAAGCTGCTTTCTCTCACTACTGATCCCAGCACTACCACCACAGATAAACTACACAGATCTCAGCTACGTCACATTTTGTGCTTCTCTACCTCAGACTGAAGTCTGCTTTTAGTGTTATTGAAAGGCTAGATATCATGCTTACTGCTAACTTTAGGCAACTGTGGAAACCCAACTTCATAATGCACTGTCTGGATAAGATTCTTAATTGCTCAGAAATAGAGGTTTGAAATCCACCACCCTGATTTCACTGGCTTCACTGTAGTACTACTCATGTAACTACTCTGAGGCACAAACACATTAAGTCCATCTGTCTAGATTCTTCAAAAGCTTTGAACCACAATGACTTATTCAGATTACCTCCATCTCTGCTGGAAACAATTGTCTACCAAACTCATTCAGGTGGAAACAAACATCTACAGTACACAGCACAGCTACAGCAAACTCAGGACAAACCAGCAGTAACATCATGCCTGCAAGAGAGGCAGTCATCCTGTCTGCAAGATTTAATGGTGGGCTCACACACTGCACATGACAATCTGACAGCAGCTCTGGTATACCAAGAGACTTGTTATGGATTTGTGTTATTAATGCCATGAGCTAGCAACAAGGTATTTTCTGGGTAGGCTTCCAACTTCCTCAGGTAAGAAGGGTTTAAGGTCCTCTCATACAGTGGGTCCCTGAGCTCCTAGTGCTAACAGGCCAGTAGTTTTCCAAAGATTCAGGATCAGCAAAGGCAGCAGACAAAGCAGTATCTCCCATTTGTGCCTGTGTTAACTCCATATATCAGCTCTGCTTTCAAGGGATCTGGTTCTTCAAAGCTACAGAAAGATTCTGTTCGCTCTTGGCACTGATCTGCAGGCTTTACTCTGAGTGACATCATAAATCTACATAGATTAAAATACTGCTTCATCTCACTGCAGAATAGTGTAGGTGAAAAGTTAGTTTTCTCTAAATAAAGCAGTTTTAAAATAGATTTGTTGAAAGATGCATGCACATGAATGAAAATGGACCGTTTATTCTTCTCTTACCTTCTTAGATCTCCAACAACGGCAGTACACAGCCTTGTCTCCCAGATCTTCCACATCAAATGCATGGACTACCTTGGGGTTATCCTTCTGGATATGAGGATTCACCACTGCTTTGCAGCATTTGTCTTTAGAGAGAAATTTCTTGTAAGCTAGATACCCAACAGCAGCTGCTCCAGCAGCTAAGGAGACTGCAGCAATCCATTCGACTAGAATAGAAGGAAAAAAAGAGACACACTCACATTTTGGCCATGGCATTCTATCAAAACTACTCAGAAGTAAATGTGTTCATGCTTGTGACAACACCTCTACTTGTGACAACAGTCCATTCTGCTCTGTAGTAGTACTGCAGTACTTCAGAAGAGGTCTGTATTCTTCTGACACCTAATCTACTCCTTTCTCCTGATCAGAGTTCTCCTTCATCCCAATCCCTTCCACACAAGGGTCAAGATTAACCTGGCAGGGTTGGGGTTTTTAACCTTTCATTTGGGAACCTGTGACACCACCACAGTATATGAAGTTTCCAGCTTCAGCACACAAAACCAGCTGCAAGTACAGCCCATAGCAGTAAAACCCCCAGTTCTCTGAGCTCTAGGAAAGTAACTAAAAAGAACTCTCAGCATCAGCAACCCGAGCAGGATTCCCCAAGGTATGTCTCAGAGTAACTGTTAATGTAATGCATCATGCACCTAAAAGCATTAACAGGAGTTTGGCAATGGGGAAATTATTTAATACACCACCAGTTCAGAACAGTAACAAAATGCATGTTAGACTGAATCCCTACTGTGCTGCACAGGAAAGAATACAGATTCAAAAAGATTACATTTAAGAACAATAGCACAAGTTTATTTTAACTGGATTAGGTCCTGACACTCGGAAAGGCAACTTCCATAAAAATCCCATTTGCACCATCTCCATCCTCCTCACTTCCCCACTCCCCATCCTGGTATCTCTCAAATCTTTGCAGTCTCACACACTTAGTATAATTTCCTTTTCTGCAAGGACTTCTCCTTCTATTTTGAGGCTCTATTGTTTCCTCTCTGCTTCATGACAGTATGCTGGACTTTAGCCCAAAGGTTTTGGTTGTGCCAACAGCCTCAGGCATTTCTGTCAAGAGCTGCAGGTGGCTGCTCCTTTTGTGCTTTTATCCATCACTTTACTCACACATGTTCTCCTGACACATACATACATACAGAGTTCATCTGACTACAGAGAGATAAGTCAAACAGGAATTTAAATTTCAGCACTTTCACACAACTTAAGAAAACGAAAACAATCTGGAGAATTCTGGAAAATTGGAAATTGCTATCTTGCCTTTCAACCTCTGCACCGGATTTGAAAGACACCAAGGCACATGGTATCTTTGGGGCAAGAGACTGTACTACTTTAACTCTAAAGGATAATAAGAGACAAAGTGTCTTTGTTAGTTCTTGCTACTTCCCACAACCAACTGGCTTACTGCCACTGTGAGCTTGCACTAAACACATCAAGAAGGATTTCTGCCCTGTCCCACAGCCTTTTCTAAACTCCATACCAAGGCCTTTCCTCGACTAGGCCGTTGCAGTAGCTCATGCACACCATGCTGATTCATAGGATCTGGGTGTAGCAGTACCTGGAGCCAGACAAGTGTCTACGTGACGCCTGCAGCCCTGTAAGATCAGGGAAAGCAGACACTCCTTTAGAGCCTCAGGAGAGGAGTGAAAGACACAGAAACCCTTCAGAACTCATTCTCGTAGTAACCAAAGCAGAAGAGACCAGGCCTCACCTCGAGTACTGTGTTCAGTTTTGGGCCCCTCACTTCAAGAAGGATGTTGAGGTGCTGGAGCGTGTCCAGAGAAGGGCAACGAGGATGGTGAAGGGTCTGGAGAACAGGCCCTACGAGGAGGCTGAGGGAGCTGGAGAAGGGTCTGGAGAACAGGCCCTACGAGGAGGCTGAGGGAGCTGGGG
>VXBZ01004150.1:4053-21149 GCA_013399135.1 Heliornis fulica | reverse complement strand
CGCGCGCGGATGCTGTTGCCCGCCCGCTCCGGCCTGCTCCCCGCCGCCGCCCGCCCTGCACTCCCATGGCGCTGAAGCGGATACAGAAAGTGAGTGGGGCCGAGCCGTGGGGACCGGACGAGGGAAGGGAAAGGGGTTCCTCTGTCCCGGGGGTGGCGCCTCGCCTCAGCGGGGGCCCTTGTTTGCCTGGGCCCCTTTCTGCCACCCCCCCTCCCCCGGGGTCGCTTCGGGAGGTGGGCGGAGGGGCCCGGCCCTTCGGAGCGGGCGTGAGGTGAGGAGAGGTCGGCTCCGACCTTGTCCTTTCGGGGCTCTTCTCCTTGAGTGCCCTGCCCACCCCCTCTCTTGTGGTGTTTCAAGCAGCCGCATGTACCCCCGAGGTACTACCGAGGCCGCGGGGCGGCGAGACGAAAGGCGAAGCGGCGGTGCCGGGCTGTCGTGAGGGGAGGTGTGAGGTGGCCGCTGCCGAAACGTTGTCCTACCGTCGTGGGCAGCTTGGTTACCTCTGCACAAGGGGCTCCTCCACGTCAGGAAGCGCCCTCAGCCCGGTGCTTCGCATGACCTCTGAGTGTGTCCCAGTCAAAGAGCTTTTGGGTAACGTGCCTGAATGTTATTCAGGATTTAAGCGAGGAGTGGATTTCTGCATTTCGGTTGTTTGGGGAGGCTGAAGTGTTCGTTATACGGGCAAAAATCCTGTTACGGATGGTGAATGCGGACACTGAGTTAACACTGGCGTGCTGGCCGCGTTCCGGAATACGCGGCACTTGGTTGCCGTTGACACGCCGGGTTTGTGCTGTCCTGGTTCTGTGGCTGTGTGGCAACGACTTGTTCTGAATTGTTGCTGTACAGAGTGGAATTCTCCACCGACCAGCAAACCCTGCAGCGAGCGGGTCTGGGATACCCTTCAGTGGGGATGGAGTTACTTGCACAGCTTGGTACCAGATGTTGGTAGTCAATCTTAATGTGAAGTAGGGGAGATATATTTAACTTCCTATCACATATTTCTGAGGGTTGTCTTTGAATGTTATGTCAGATATTAATAAATACTGCAGTGATTTTTATCTAGCAGTAAGTTCTGTCATGCTTCTATATTCTGGAAATGCTTAGTGTTTTCTTGGCTGTTTAATCTCCTGCATTTTCTTAATGTATCTCTTTGCCCTTGGAAGTGTCTCCTTGATACTTGAGTACCTCTTCTAGGAAAAAGATTGTTCTGAATACTGTTTCCTTTCTCTTCAGCTCATGCTGCTAAGGTGAGCAAAGAGAAGGTGGAAAGTCTGGTAGTCTTCTGATGTTTTTGAGGTGGAGTGGTAGTTTGCCATAGTTCAAATGAGGTCTTGCTACCATAGGGTTGTTCTCTGTGTTTTTAGGGTTGTTTCTCTGTGTTTTTCCCTTAGCACATTCCCTGTGTAACATTTCCTCCTTCTTTAGAGGCTTTCATATTGGAAAGACACAACTTTTTGTGCCACCTTTAAAAACTTTGTGTTCAATAGATGAGAAACTCACAGGCAGGCTTTTAGTGAAAGAGTATCTTTAATGCTCTTAGCTTTGTTAGTTTCTGTTCTTTGGAAATGAAGACATGCTTACCAGGCTGCTGACTTCAAGGTAGTGGAAAATTTCTTGATTATGCAATAACTTCCATTGGAAATGTGAAGAGATATCAGGAAAGGAGCTAGCAGAAATGTTGAGAGTAGCTTCAGAATGAGTTGCTACTTGTTTCCAGTTTGCAGCAGAAGTTAACTATTGCTATCTTTCTTTTTCCTTTAATGCCTTCATCATTCTTTGCTGCCTTTCCAGGATAAGGAGAAAATGCTACTAGAGGGATTTGGCCAGCAGCCTGCCTCTGGAGCAGTGGAAGAGGAGAGTGGCAAGCGAGTAGGACTGTTCCAAGTGGAAAGTGATGTACCTGTATGATGGTGTGTCTATCCCCTCTAACTTCCTGGTGCTCTAGTCTGGCTGCAAAGGTTGCTAGCCATGTTGTGTCTCTGCACTAGGAGGGATAAGATCTGGAGATGCTGTGAAGACTTCATAGTTTCACAAAGTGCCTAGAGGGACTCTTTAGAGAACAAAGCACTGTCAGAAAACACAATGGTATTACTTGGGAGCTTGTCAGTCTAGACATGATGTCTGTAGTTCTGGGTGGTTCAAATTGTACTTTAACCCAGCTAAGGATTTTGGTGACAAGCTTGAGTGCTTGTTCACAATAATATGGGTAATATGTGTGCTTAGGATGACAGCACCTACTGAAGAAGTGACGCTGTAATACACAGAAATGTTAGCATATTTTGTCTCACACTGGTTGGGACTCCATAGTACTGCTGTTGTGACCTGTGTCACTGCATCCCATCTGTTGTTGATCAGCCTTGAGGGACTGACTCCTCAGGAGGGCAGCGTGCGGACTTGAAGGCTGTGCTAGTAACCGTGAGGTGTATCGCGCATGGGAGCGCTCTCAGAAGTGAGCGGTGGAATAACCGATGAGTAAGCTGGTGGCTACACACACAGGTATGTTCAGCTGATTGCTGTGAGTGGAAGAGCAGCGAGGACATGAAGCCTTGCTGTGTGAACACAGCTGTCAGCGCAGCATCCCTGACAAACCCATGTCTGAGTGCCTTGGAGAATCTCGGGGGTGGGAGGGATTCTTGCTCGTGTGGAGCTGAGGAGCCTGTGTTTGCCTTGTCAGCCCTGTGCTTTGCTGTTGTGTGAAAGAGGGGCACTGTTCCTATGTCCTCAGGCTTGAGGCTGCGCTCTGTGAGGTGCAGAATAGGTGTTCTGAGGGCTGGAGTCGCTCCTCCATAGGCTGTGTCACACCAGTGAAGGAATATCCTGTTTTCTCAATCACTGAGATGTATCATGAGCTGTATGTCTTAGATGTGTAGACTATCGGGACACATGAACACAAATATTTATGTTGAAAATAACTTTTGAGATTGTAAATTGACTCAAGAAGGTATAATTTTATCAGTGTTTTTGGCTTAGGTTTTGTCCTCAAACAGTTGAGTCACATGCCACCTTGGGGTGGTAATAAAGCACTGAGGAGAACTTTATTATGGATCCATAATATTAAATGTTTTAACTAGCTTTCAAAACATAAGCAGTGAATACCAGGGATACTTTTCTTATCAAACCAATGTATAAAATACAATATATACTTTATTACTAAGACTCTTATATCAAGTACTGTGAATGTAAAGCAAATATTTATTGATGAAGAACAGAGGATTCTTTGCCTCGTCTAAGTGTAATTGCTGGGGTGTTTTTTGACAGATGGTTCCAAACAGCGTTAATAAAATAGCAGTAGTGTTTGCATGGAGCTGGTAGGAGGTGAGCCTGTGGTTTGCAGTGCATTTGGTGCAAGAATTTAAGAACATAGCTGGCAAATGTAAACCCCTGTGTTTTGAAAAGCATGGAAAAGGGCTCTGGTGGTGGTTTTTGTGTTGCTTAGAGAATTAAAATAACTTTTTGTGGTGATGCCTGCAGTTTATTTTGGTTGTCTTTGGTCTGCAATCTTTTTTCTGATTTTTTTTTTTCCTTAATTGAAGAAAATGATACATTTTGAGAGCTTTTTGTGGTTGCTACTCATGCTCCCAACGCTACCCATTGAGTGTCTGGGAGCACTTTTGTTATCAAAGTATGATTTACAATCTTGTTCCAGCAGCTTTTTAGGAGAGAAGCCTGACTTCTAAGGAAGCGTCTAAGTGCTAAACTGGCCTTACAGTCTTCACCAGCTTTAAACTTACATGGAATCCATCCTCTGTTATGTTTTGAGAGCACAGCTCTGCACATTCAGAAGTTTTCTCAGCATGTTTAGCTTAACCATAGCACATGTTGGAACCAATTAACTTAATATTACAGGGACATCATTAGTGTCGGCAGCGTGATGTCTTAGGTGCAGTTCTCAGTGAGGTTTCAGCACCTCATGCTTTCCAGCTCTTCAGCCTTGTCTCTTGACACAACAAAGTTTTTGGCTTCGTGGTGAAGAGCATTTTTGCTGCTTTGTATATTCTTGTACTCGGCTTCTTGTTGTTTTGTGACTACATAATGTCATAAAGCAGTTTTCCTACCTCCACTTTGCAAAATCATCGTGAGTGTTGTGTGGAGTTGGGCTCTGGATGCTGACAAGTCAGTCTGACTCTGGTGCTGTCTCCTTGCACCCTTTCAAAAGATGTAGGAAAGCTTGAAGCCTGAATCTCCCAGCTCTCCAGGCAAATGTGCCTTGAATATTAAGCTTAAACAACATAATTAACAGTATAAAGCCGAGCAGTTCTTTCTGTTTATCACAGCTTGATCAGAGCTTCTGTATGTAAACACTACCCAACTCAATTTGCAAAGTTTTGGTTTTAAACCATAATAACTCCAGTGCATTTCTACTTATGACTGGAATATATGGCTTCAATTTGCACTATTAGGGTTTTGAGGTTTGGCCTGGCTTTGTTTCCTAACTGCAGAAGTTCTCTGGATGTATCTGGGAACATTGTTCCCATTTAGAAAAATTGGTGTAAGAGCTTTTTCTTCAATGTTATTAAGGAAATATTAATAGTAGGTGTTGATAGCTCTGGGTCTTACCAGGGTGTGACTTAAAGCATGCCTTTTATAATGGATGAATTTCAGAGCCTTTCCCCTGAACTGTGAGTGCCTGATGGAGGAGCCTCCCCCAGTTCCTGCAGTTCTGAAGCACATGTGGAAGAAGCCCAGTTTGTGTGCTTTGGGGTATGTGAAGATCTTGAGGAAAGTATCTAGCAGATGGGTGCTGTTATGGACCCATGACTGCAAAATCAAGTGCTTGTTCTGCAGTTCACATACACATAAGGGAGTCCTGGCACATATTTTGGAGACTTTTGGAGTTTAAGCTAGATTCTTTTCCTGCCATTGCCTTTAATAGTAGCTGTGAGTGCTGTAAACACATGCCCTTTAGGTTCAGAGTTCTCTGTTTTGGCTAACCATCTCTTGTAGCTGTATGTGTACAAGAATGAATCTGCTCTTGCTGGTTAGATCTTGAGCTGTGAGCTAGTGGACAGTGCCCATGACCATTTTGCTGCTGGTAATGCTTGTCACAAGTTTCAGGACTCCTGGAAACTCGAGACTTGTTGTCTCCCTTTGGGAGCTGGCAAGAGCTTAGCTTGCTTAGGTTACTGCTTCTCTGCATCACTCCCTTAGTGACATTTGAATCCTCCCTCTAAAACAGGACCTGTGCTTCTGGAGGCTTTTGCTGTTGCCTTTACTGGTCAAAGTCAGTGCCAGCATGTTCTTTCTGGGCCAGCAGACTTATCCACCAATAGAATGAAAGTGAGAGCAACTGAGTAATGGTGGTTGGCAATCTGAGCTATTTCAGCCTATCCAAGAGCTGTTGTTTTCAATCACAAAGATTGTGAGGGGTGACTTCAAACCAGATAGTAACATTAGTCTTCTGTTAACTGGCTGAAGGTGTGTTGTGGTGCCTTTCTGGGAATTTGGGGCCACAAGTGGGCCTGTGAGAAGTGTGCCTGAACTTAGGTGCCAGGTAAATGGGCTCCCTTAGACAGTGATGAGTATCTGAGATGCTTACTGGATGTCAGAGATGGTTAAATATATCACAGCAGTTCAAGTGTGGAGTTTTGACCCTTGGTACATAAGGTCTGGTCACGTTCTGTATGCAAATTCTATGCTTGAGTGAGAAACCTACTTCCAATTTAAACTAATGATTTTGGGGCAGAAGTGTTAACAGGAGCTATTTGCAGACCTGCTTATGCCTGTTGTTGACTGAGGTGTATGTTTCGAGTGTTTAGTTGAATAATTAGCACACATATTTTAGCTTATTTTAATGGAAGTATTTACATATAATTGTTCAAACTATGAGCTCAGAATTGGAAAAAGCTTATTTGTTCTTGGTACAGTAGAACTGCAGACATTGAAAGTTATATGTTGGAATAAACCAAGAAAAATAACAGATATTCATGCCTGGCTTGTTTTGCATTTGATTTACTGATGACAAACCAGGTAAAAAGCAGACCTGTTTTTGTGTAATTAGGTAAAAACTTAATATTAGCTGGGACTCTATGAATTCCTGTAAAAGAAATCTACCTGCAAAAAACTTCCCTGAATGCTTTTCTTAAATTTCAACTTTCTTGAGGTCTTTTAGTAGTAATTTTGGGAAAAAACCCAACCCACCTCAAACCCAGCCCTAAAACAAACCCAAACCACAGTACACCCTTAAAAATAAACAAAACAAATCAAAATGAACCCCAAAATATGTAGGGAATTACATCAAGGTATGATAAATAAAACATAGAGCTGCTGGTTTTCCTTTGTTTTCTGTTTTACTTCTAAACCTTTGTCACGTTCATCCATCACTTGCGGCAGGCTGCAAGCATTTTATGAGTCTGTTCAGCTCTGCTAGCCTCCATATATTAGGCCACTATCAGAAGCCTTTGCAAATGAAAAGCTAAAGGAACAACCAGATTACCACATAAATGTCTAAATTAAGCAGTGAGTTTACAGGAAAATCAATAAACTTGTGTTTTTCCTGTGTCTACTTGGGTATATCCAGTTTATGAACTTGGGTATAACACTGAAATGCGTGCAGGTAGTAATTTATAACGCAGTTATCTTTAGCAGGCAAAAAAATGCAAACTTTTCTTATCAGTGGGCAATTTCAGGTGCAGGCTTCCTTAAAAATGCCACAGGCCTATGTAATGTTAAGTCAGTTTGCATTCTTAGTTTTGGAGTGTCGCTGCTGGGTGGTCTGTGTTTTCCTGTAGGTGTCTCTCCAACCATTGTGTGTTTCTTGCAGGAACTAAGTGACCTGCAGCGAGACCCACCGGCTCATTGTTCTGCCGGACCCGTTGGAGATGACTGTAAGTTCTTCATGAGCATGTGGTCACAGTTGACCTTTTTTTGGTTAATAAACAGCTCAGACTGTCTAATAATGGTGTCTTTTTGATTTTCAGTGTTTCATTGGCAAGCAACAATTATGGGACCTGTAAGTATCTATCATGCATACCCCACAGAAAGTAGACCTTGTTTCCTTCCTTGTTACAGCAGGATTCATTTGGGTTTCTGTAAACATGGCAGTTAAATTCCTTCTGTGCTGTGTACAGATTAAAGATTTTGGGTGGTCTTGTTGTTCCAAGTAGTATGGTACTGGTTTCTTTCTGTAGCAGTTCAAAAGCCCACCCTCTTTGTGAAATTAGGGGTGTTTAATCAGTCAACTGCCGTGTTTAAATCAGCCATGTGGGCTGCAAAGTGAAATGCTTGCTTTTCAAGGATGATAACTGCAATTCTGGAAGATTCATCCATCTGAAAAGAGGAAGAGTGGGTGTAATCCAGTGTTGAAGTTGGTAACTAAACAAGAGTAGTGTTGTACAGTGATTTCAGAGCTTTTTGCTGGAGCCTATTATATGGCTGAGATGGAGCTCTGGCAAAAGCAGATGGCTTTTGCAAACAGTAGATGAGCAATTGTGGGAACTTCTGGTTTCTGTGTGAGAGGTCTGCTCTCATTGGCTTGAGGGACATCTCAAAAGACCCCATTTATGATTCTTGTCAAGGAAATGACATAATAAAGGACAATAAAGCCTAAGAACAGAAAGCTTTAAAGGAAAACTGGTATGAATTTCAGCATAAAAAAAATAACAAAACAGTGATATGAGGGGAGGGATGTTCATGAATATCATGGTGAGGAGTTTGCATGCCTAGTGTTTTCCTTTTGGGCTGATTTGGAAAGAAAGAGCTTCTGGTTCAGATGGTGAGGGGAACTGCTGTGTGAGCTGACATTTTGAGACAATGCTTTACCCATTAGGATGCAGCAGCCGTGTGCTTTGGGCCTGGTTCTGTGTTTCCAGCACAGCTGCTCTGAAGCCATCAAAGATGGGTTATGAGTTGGCTGCTGTTGTGCTGGAGTGTGTCCAGCTTGCTGGTGGCTCAGCAGCAGCTGAGATGTGTTGGGTTTTTCTGTAGTGTGTTAGTGCTTTGCCCTTTTTCCTTAGCAGCCATGTTTTCATGTATGTAGTCAGCAGTGAATGAAAGGTGAATGGCAAAACAGCAAAGGAGTGAGGAGTTAGCAAAGCTTACATGCTGATTGCCACCAGTGATGTCACTGTCCTGAATGACTCTGATGGAATGAGTAAGGGAAATACTTGCACATATATCCCAAATTAAGTTCTTTTTGTTTTTTTTTCCACCTTGCAATTCACCTTTCATATTCTGTAGTGGAAAACATCCCTTTCTTTGCTTCGGGTTCCTCAGATTTCCCTAGCTAAGGATAAGAAGGAGCATCTCTTGCCAGCCTTTCCCACCTGTATCTGCTGAGATACAAGAACAGAAAGCCCTCCCAGCATATCAGTCCTTTATCTTGAGAATACAAGGAACTAGGGATCTGTATGTTTCCTGATGGCAGCGCAGGACAAAAGCTTGTGCTCAGCATTCACTTCCTACATGTGGCAGTAGGGTAACCTCTTCTGTCCAGGGCCATCATCGATTTGTTTCACATATATACTCATAAAACATTGTGTGACATCAATTTGCCTTCTGTCTGAGGCTGAACTTGTCCTCTGCTTGTTTGAACTTTGACAAATCCATTAGCATGCATGCCAGCAGTCCTCTCAAGCCTCACTGGAAGTACAGCAGCAATCTCTTCTGATGTTACCTAACGCTGACTTCTTAGTGGTACTAAATATAACCTGCCTTACACTGCAGCCCTGTCTGTTTTGAGTGTCTGAGGTGACACGTCTTAGTGGGCTGTTGGTGACTTTACCTCTTACAGTCCTCTCTATAACTCTAGGGTTTTGCTCATTTCCAAGGTAAACATTTTATTTTAAAAAGTCTGCCCTTGTTTCCGTAAGACAAGCCAAAAATTGGATCTTCTGCAGCTTTGCTGACATTGAGTTCCTATAGTGCTGTTTTAAACTTAGCAAGTAGTGAGAGAGGTTCTTCTCTTTCCTTGAATCGGATGTGACAGCACCTCTTGAACACTTAGCATTGAGACTTTGCCCCACAGTTTTGTGGTAAATGACAATGAAAGATTCCCTCAGCAGATGACTGCAGTGAAGCTGTTTCTAGCTATTAACTGTGTGCAACCTGGCCATAAACCTGTGCACATGTTCTCTAACAAAATGCATGTTCACAGGTTTGTACAGGTCAGAGATGTTGTGTGTATTAAAACTCCCTGATGTCGTCATGGTCACCTGAATTATGTTGGAAAATCCTACTCTTTGCATCTGCAAAGAGACCACTTCTGAAGGTGAGTATGATTGCAGATTAAGGCTGGAGGAGGACCAGAGCACCTGTGGTGTTGCACATAGATGGGATTGATGTGGAGAACCTGCTCTGGGTTTTATGCTTTCCTTGATGCACTGGAGCCCATGGACCAGTAGTTTCATGGTTGCACGAGTTAGACACCACTCCCTCCCTGTCCCCGAGAAGGGCAGCACTCAGTAGCCCTGTTGCACTTCTGCAGCAGTAGCCACAGCTGGCTCTACTGTAGCTCTGCAAAGGGTTCAGTTCTCTCAGTGCCTTCGCAGTACACAGCCCAGAGTGGGCTGTAGCCCATAGCATGAGCTGTGTACTGGTGTGGAAATGGATTTTCTAAGGTACTCACAGCTTTGGGAGGTTACCTGCATAACGGGAAGCTCCACAGTCCCTGAACTACACTGACACGTTCTGTTTGTTTTGTTTTTTCCCCAGCCTGACAGTGCGTATCAAGGGGGAGTATTCTTTCTCACAGTACACTTTCCAACAGACTATCCTTTCAAACCACCAAAGGTGAGTCCTTTCTCTCAAACCCTGTGTGATTTTTTTGGTCAGGACTTTGTTTCTTTGTGGCATAATTTTGGAAGTTAAAAGCAGAAAAGCCATCAATAGGGTACGTGTTTGTAGTGGATGAAAAGAGACTGTACAGTAAATTGTGTTGGCAGATCTAGGGTGGCTGGAACTGAAGGGACAGTGTCAAGGACTCCAAAAGCAATGAACAAAATTAGATGTTACTTTTTTTTTTATTGTTCCAGATTGCTTTTACAACAAAAATATATCACCCAAACATAAACAGTAATGGGAGCATTTGTCTCGATATCCTGCGGTCGCAGTGGTCACCAGCTCTGACTGTATCTAAAGGTAAACTCTTGGATTTGCTAACAGCTTTGTGAAACTGCATAGCTGCTGTGGTGCCTTTCTGTGTATTGCTGCCCTACCTAATGGGGAGCAGCGGGAACTCGTTTATCCTGCATGTTACAGAAGTGGCAGATCCCATCAGAGCTCTTGTCACGGTCCAGGGTCTTGTTTGGAGTGTCACATGATGTGAAATACTATGTGTGTGGCACAGAAATGTTCCAAACAAGTCTGCTGAAATGATAAATGCCCAGTGAGCCTGAAATGCAACTTCTGTATAGTTTCTGCATGCAGAACTGAGGAGAAACTGGTGAGCAGAGCTTCAAAATGAAATTAATCTGGATGTAAATGGGAATCCTGATACTGATGGGGGGGGGCTTGCCTGGTCGCTTGTTGATGGCTCTTGGGGTTGCCTGACCATGCTTCTGTGGGCTGAGGACTTCATTGTACTGTGATTTTTTGAAATGAGATGGCTACAGAGGGATGCAAACCAGAAGAAGTAAGATGAGTGTTTTGAAGTGTAGCTGCTTTAAGTCCATCAATAGAAGTGTTATTAAAGGAATCTAGTTCTGTACTTAAACTTTCTCAAAGTGAATGCTAGGTAGGTTTGGGACATTGATGGTACAGTCAGGCAGTTCTCTGTGTCATTTAAAAAAGCACTTAAAACGCAGGTGCTGTAGTTGTTTTTTCTCACCCATCTTCAGTAGGCTTAGCCACACTCTTCCTGCGGGTAGAGAAAGGTCTCATGTGACTGGAAAGGTAAAACAGTATCATAGAATCATAGAATTTTATAAGGCTGGAAATGACCCCTAAGATCATCCAGTCCAACCATTAACCTACCGCCGCCAAGTCTACCCTTAGACCATGTCCTCAAGCACTGCATCTACCTTACCACTTGACAGCTCTCTTAAGTTGGGTGTCTATTTTTTCTTTTTTTTTTTTGGTCAAGGAAAAAGTTGTTAGCAACCTCCACTGGACAGGAACTCTGGTTGCAACTGTTACACTGTATTGGGAAAGCAACTTTTGCTCCTGCCCAGCAACCCCCTGCAGTAATCTCACAGGCTAAATAAAATCTAAGCTGGATACTGTTTACTGATGTAGTTGCTGAGGTCTTGAGTTGCTCTGTGTGTAGTTTACACAGAAAAACAACTTTACACTGAAATTTGTTGGCAGTTTTATTGCTGAGCACAAATTAATCTTTTCTTGTTTAGAAGATATTTAGCACTTAGTGTTCAGTTGTAAATGCCAAGTGTTAAACATAAGTTTCAGTGCTCTTCTGTGTCTTTACTTTCTGAGTCTTCCTTCAGTTATAAAGAGCTCATCTGCTGTGTGTTCTGATTTGATGTGCTTTTAACATGCTTGCACATTGCCTGATTCAGACTGGAAATTAGTGTGGTGGCTTATGGGAGTTTCTCCTTTGTAGTGCTCATTGTACTGCTGCAGAGGGACTGCAACATGCTGATAGCGCCTCTGATCGGTGTGATCCGTTATCTGACCTGGTTTTTCTGAAGTTAATGGTGTATTTGGCACTGATAAAATGACATATGTCAGTATGAAGGAGTCGAACTTGCTACAGCTGAAACAAGCTGTTAATCTGGGCTCTTCTATGACAGGACAAAGCAAGGAAAAATGCCATTGTCCAGCAGATTCTCACTGTAGCATCAAATTCTCTTTCACAACATTTAGAATAATTGAAGTAGGATATGCACAGTTGAGTAGCACATGGCAATGTAATATTACCAGTATTAGTAATCTTCTATACCTGTGGATGGAAGAGTTAGTTTGATCCCATACTTAGACATGAGACTAGTTTGTGTGATGCTCACAGGTTACAGTGTGAGAGGGATGATTGCAAATGCACAAGTCCATGGGCTGTGAGTTCTCTAGGCTCCTAGTAGGTGTTGTTTATTAGGACCAAGAAAAATTCTGCTAGATAAACATTTCCTAGCAGAACTGCAGTGTAAAAGCTTAATAGTAATTTGCATTCTCTTTCAATCTCTCTTCCATCGCCATCCTTTAGTGTACTGGAATATGTTAAAAGATTATAGGAATAAAGCAAACTAAATTGTTTAATCTAGTGTCTCTTTTATTTAGTTTTATTGTCCATATGCTCCTTACTTTGTGACCCTAATCCAGATGATCCTTTAGTACCGGATATTGCACAGATCTACAAGTCAGACAAGGAAAAGTGAGTATAACCTATACATACTTGTGTGTGTGGTACTTGCAGGTGGCTCCCTGCTGTGCAACCTGCTGTCTTAACGTTGAAGACACTCTTCTCATAGGTGTTGAATCTTGGGAATACCTGTCAGTGGAAGGGCAAGCAGGAAGCTGTAGGCATGCACAGTTCTTGGATACATAATGGATTTTTGCACTCAGAGTTGTGTAAAACTTTCACATTTGTGTTGTGTGGTCATTGCAAGAAAGACCATTCCCAAAGACAAGCTATTTGTTGCTACTGTGGTTCTCTGGCTGTGAAATCCATGCCTTTAGTAAGAGGCTGGGTATGGGCAGCAAATGTAGTTTTGACACTAGTGTAAATGTATGGTAGGCTAATATTCAGCTCTTTCTAGTGCTGAGGGCCATTGTCTCATTAACTGCAATTTGCAACCTGTTATGGAGGAAAAAGAACCCCTTCTGCTTTCTGGAACGCTGTAGAACTTGCCAGGAGGTGTCTCACCTTGAGTAACACACACGGAACATAGCTGAAGCATCACACGCTTCTGGGCCCAACCACCTGATCTTGACCTGATGAGTTCTAACTCAGAGTACTGTAGTGACTGAAGTGTCTGTTCTGAGGTCTTTGACTTGTAGTGCCAAACTACCTGGATTTCCCAAAGTCCCTTTTTATGGCTTGTAGACATCAGCCCAAAGGAGGGTTTTGAACATCTCTTGTGTAACTATGCCCTCACAGGGCCAGATACCAGGATTTAGAGGTTATAGCAAGCATAAAGGGTTTTTCTTCCTGAGGATTGTCTAGGTATGGGGGCCTTTAAGGGGGACTGAAACACAAGATCAAATGTAGGAGAGTAACAAGGAGTAGGAGCCTCTGGTTGTATTTACAAAACCTTAGTCCCAACTGGCTGAGAATTGAATAACCTTCCCCAAAATGCATCTATCATACATTTTCTGGTAGCCTTGACAATAAATCAGTCACAGCCATGCAGCATGTTCATAGACAGCCTAACCACCGCAAGGTTATGGATTTGCTCTGGAGCAGGCTTTTTATCCTTGGTCCTTGGGCTGTTTTTTTGGAAATCTTGTATAAACTCTGTTGTTAGATTCTACTTCAGGTTCTGTGGCATGTTTGTGGTACCAGAAGAAGTTTTCACTCTTGTTAGCCTGAGCCACAGCAGGCTTGTTGCAGGACATGCACTGCACTGATGTGGTTCAGCACACTAGAGGTCTGCAAAGGTTTTACTACTGCTCTTTCCTTGAGGTCTGGGTAGAGGAGGAGTGGTGTAGAAGTTAAGCAGAAGCTTATGGTGTAGTATTTCTCTCCCTGGAGTAAGAATTACTAAAATGGCCTTTTTCTGACAGTTCATCCAAAACAAATCTCAACCTGCTTCTGAAGTGCTTGAACTCTGGCTTGTACTCCAAAGCAGGCAGTGTTTGAGTTGAGGATGATGCACCTCAACTTCTGCCTGTTGGCGCCTCTGCCTTTGTCCATGCACTTACCTAACAGCAATTTCTGCTGTTGTGCCTCCTGGTAGAGAAATATCCCCTGCTCACTTCCTTCACAACCACCAGAACTGGCAATTTAACCACTGCAGGAGAAAGTGAGAGGATGTATATAGTCTTCACTGTAGCTGTAACTTCTTATGCTTATCACTTTTTTTTTCCTCAGCTTAGATTTAGGGCATGAAAGATATGGTTGGTTATCCCGTGGCATTTATGTATGGGTATGTTACTCTTAAGTGAAAATCCAAGAGCTTGTATGGTAGAATATTCTGAGGAACAAAACCAGTTAGTACCTGAGTTGCTACACTGACCTTACAAAATGGATTTTAAAAATGCCACTGTTTCCTCTGAAGAAAGGGAATCTAGTCTGAAGAGTGGAGTGTAACAGATGAGAGGAGCAGAGGGAGAGGTACTGACCTTCTAAGGACATTTGCCCTGGGGAGTGCTAGTCAGCTGCTTACCAGAAGGAAGACCTGTGACTTAGAAAGCGATTTTTACTAGACTCTAAGAATTTTCCCTTTGGGCTCTCAAATGGAGAATAAAATAAGAGGGGAAAAAAACACCACTGTGCCTTCTATCCTCACCCTTTCCAAACCAGTTAATTACACTGTTGGTTTTTTTTAAACTAAAACAAGTGAACTTCATTAGACCGTTAATAGCGTACACGCACAGGAAGAACTGACAACCTCTTGTTAAGGTGTAAGTAAAGGAACTGGTAACAAAATGCAAATTAGGTATGCACAAGGATAGGCATTTTGATACCAACTGTTAAGATAGATTGTGAGTCTGGATAGATTTGGTAGGTAACCTCGGGAACTGACCATACAGTGGGAACTTGTTTCTCAGCTTTCAGGCTGTTTTAATGTTATTGAATCGGTGCTAAGAGGTGGAAAGCTCAGTAACATCTGTGTTAAGTAAATGTGTGGCCATTGTCAGTGTGTCACTAACAGCTCCTCACTGTGATGCCTTCTTTCTGCACGTACAGATACAACAGACATGCAAGAGAATGGACTCAGAAATATGCAATGTAAACTTGTGAAGACTTTTTCATATCCCACAGTACTGTAAGTCCTAGAGTTTTTTTCAAAATTAGATGGAAAAGGAGCACAGTTTCCCGTTGCAGTTTACCATGATGCCCCTTGAATTTTTTTCACCTATGTAACTGTGTTTCTGGAGCGAAGGATAACAAGCTTCCAAAAATAACCTTATGACTGTGATGAGAATATTTATCCTCTTCATATGCTTTGCAGAAGAATTTACAACGTTTTTTTAAGGTGGGACATCGGCATCTTCAGACCACACGATCCATAATGCTGTTTGAAAGCAACCAAAATATTTTTGCTGGATAAAAGTAGCTGGTTTTATGTGATGAATACTGTACGTGTGTCCCTGGAGTATGTTGTCTGCTTCATAAGTGTGTTCCAGTTCCATTCTGTTTATTCACTTGTATCATTTGTATTTTTTTTACTGTATAGACTAAATATTTTATTTACCACGCAAGTCATTTCATTTTAGACTTACTTGCTTGTGCACAGTATTGACAAGATACAACTGCTAGTAACGAAAAGAATTGGAGTATCACACCCATTAGGATATCTGACAGACCGACTGCGGATTTCGTAAACCCTAAACTGATCTTTGCACTGTAATTCTTTGTATGCTGGTTACGAAGAAACACTTGGTTTTGATTCTGTTGCATACTTGACTTAATTTTATTGCAATGTGAACTAATTGCACTGCTATGTAGGAAGATACGTAACCGTTTTGTTGCTATTCGTGAATGATTTTTGACATGTGGGCAACATAACACTACCACAGACCTTTTACCAACCTAAATGTAGCCTTTTCCATATAAATAAAATGCATTTTCTACTACTTGCCCAGGCTTTCATTTTTTTAAATCATACCTGTCCTTAAAGCACTTGTTCTAACAGACCAAGTGTGCATGTGTCTTAGACAGGAGGGGGAAAAGCATATAATACTCATCACACGGTACTTAAACGGTGTTGCCATGAATTGTTGTGCCACCTTTAGTCTAATTTATTTAGCATGCTGTGCCCATTGCTTTATATAGGATTTTAACGAGATTAATGCCATGTTGCATCTATATTCATTTATGGAGGAGCTGCCACAAGTGTGTGAACATTTCAGTTAAGGTGTTGGCTACGATACCGGAATGTTACAGGGGCTTTTTACGCTTCCACTTAACTTTTCCATTAACAGGCACTGGTGTTGCTTTAGACCGAGCGTGTGGGAAGCCAAGAGTGCTGGAGAGGGGTGGTCTTGTCTTGGGAAGTAGATTTCCTGCTGTACATTCTTGGATACCTGAAAATAAAAATGTGTGACTAGTGTGTTTTATCTGTACCTTGTCTGTGAGAGGGAAGTGACTTGGCAGTTGGGAGACTTGTCACTGTACAGTACACTCCTGAAAAAAACACTTTGTGTTTTCACTGCAGCGACTGCTGAACTGGGATTTGGGGTGTGGGGGGAACACTTGTTTGTACCAGTGGAGTACTGTAACCTCCATGCTTACCCAGCCTGATCCGTGGAGAGAAAAGCCGTCACTGCTGTGCTGATAGCTTCTGAAACACAAACGTGATGTGATGGGCAGCAGCTCTGCTTAGCTCACTTGTTCACTCCAGAGAGTAAGCTGGGTGAAGGTGGGTGCTGCTTTACACTCGAGCCAGGGCAGCAAAGCCAGACTGCTGGACCCGCTGTAGGAAGCTCTGACCTCAGAAGGTGTCACTGGAGGCTCTGTGTTTCCCCGGACGGATAGCAATGCATTTGCATTGAAAGTTATCGGCGTTCGCTACGTCCGTCCCGCACTGTGCGGCATGGGAATCGCTCCCTTCCTCTCAGTTTAGGGATTAGCCTACGGGATGGCTGGATAACACGCGTGCCGCCGCCAGGGGGCCGTGGTGAGCCGTGTGCCCGCGCCATCCCCCGGCAGGACTGTCCTCAGCGCAGCGCCTCCGAGCAGCGCCTGCGTATCCAGTTCTCGTCAGTTTGAAGCGACGAGAAGAGTCCAGGGCGCTTGGGTCTCGGGTCTCCCGCTGCCATGGTTGGGGAAGAGCCTCTCCCCGGCTCCTTCCGCCGCCTCCCGCTTGCTCCAGAGCTGCTGCTTTCGGAGAGGCAGGCGGTACCTGACCGGCTGGAACCAGCTCCCCTTGCACGCCGCTCCCAGCTCCCTCTGCCCGCTCTGCCTCTCTCCCTGCCCCGTCTGATCGACGCGGCGGGACGCAATGGAGACGCCACCTCGAAGGCACTGCCGCTCCGCGCCCGTGAGCGCCAGGACCCGCCTCCCCGGCGTGACCCCGCCCCTGGCTCCTCCGAGCCGGGCCTCGCCC
>VXBZ01004148.1:62391-156830 GCA_013399135.1 Heliornis fulica | reverse complement strand
ATTCTATGATTCTATGATTCTATGATTCTATGATTCTATGATTCTATGATTCTATGTACCCGGCCCTGGCCGGGCACATTTCCTCCACGGCATTGCTCAGGTTGTTTGGGAATGGAGCCCAAAGTGGGTGGTAAACTCCATCTAAGGCTAAATACCAGCACGAGACCGATAGCCAACAAGTACTTTAAGGCAAAGTTGAAAAAAAGATATGTTGGAAATTCCTTCTTTGTTCTCTTTCTAACTCTATAACATAGAATTATTTGGGTTGGAAGAGAACTTTAAGATCAGCTATTCCAACCATGGCCTCACACTGCCTAGTCCACCTCCAAATCATGTCCTTAACCTTTTAAATACCTCCAGGGACAGTGAATCCTCCACCTCCCTGGGCAACCTGTTCCAATACTTCACTACCCTTTCAGTAAAGAAATTCTTCTGGATATCTAACCTAAATCTCCCCTGGCGCAATTTGAAACCATTTCCTCTCATCCTATGTTACCTGAGAGAAGAATCTGGCCCACCACTCTACACCTTCTTTGCAAGTAGTTTGGTGGGAGTCTGGCCTCCAGCCAGGGTCAAACCACCACATTGTCTTATAAAATAACATTAGTTATGGTAACCACATTAGCATTAGTCAGGAGCAGGGGCTAGAGAGCAATAAGGTCTTCCCTCAGCTTCCTTCTCTTAAGACAGGACTTGAACAAATTACAAAAAGATATTGAAGGTTGGTAGCACAAAGTGTTAAAAGAAGAGAAAGTAAAGAATATGAGTAAGTCTTAGTTTTTTCTCGTATTCATTTATCTCTAAAATGAACCAAATATCAGATTATGCTTTGTTGGACTTTTTAATTAATTGGTTTCGTGACTGAGTTTCTATGTACTGTTTTTACTGTCTTTGCTGAATGAGGAAATCTGACAAAATTTCCATATAAATCATATATAAGTCATAAAATATAAAATTTATTCCTTTAAAATACATGTTGAAAAATCTAGAAGAAAATGATTATGTTTCAAGGAGTCTGCAGACCTCTGCAATTTTAGCAGTTATTTAACAATGTTGTGTACTTTATCCTGTCTCTAACTCCTGATAAGAAGATGTGCATTTGATTTGTTCCTATTAGACTCATGAACAGTATAGGAAAAATGTCAAATTTACAAAGATAAAATTCATTTAGTTGGGTACACAATCATTCATCTTAATTATGTCTGACATCTTCAAAACTGTATAATCAGTTTCCCAGAAGAAGAGAAACTCACATTCTGTCTCCTTTAGGAATCCTTTATTGAAGGAGACTAGTTATTTCAGTCCACTGAGGAAGCTAATAATGTAGTTGAAACATCATGAAAAATAAAAAATAATGGCTAGTATTCATCAAGAACAAGGTAATAGCAAAGTGTCATGCCTGATAACCATAACTCCTAACACTATTTTCTTGAGAGGTAGTAGATTATAGAATACAACATTTTGTTGTATAAACTTTTAATGAAAGACAGATTTTGTCATTCCTTTCCTGCCTTTGTAGAAATCAATGAGAGTTCATCATTGAACTCAAAGAGCTACAGTAGAGGTTTGTTGTTTTTTTTTTTAATTTCCTGTGATTTATATTTTGTTTATGTTATTCAAGGATGAATTTATAATAAAACCATTAAAAGAATTTATTTTATACTCTAAACTTCTTGATCATATGCATAGAATACTAGTTGTAACCAAAATAAAACACACTACCATATAAGTAATATGAAGTATAATACATTTATACTCTGAAGAATGAATAATGAAATAAAATTAAAACCATTATTCTTAGAATCAGCATTACTGTAGAATAGTCATATTGTAGTAGTTATACAACAAATATTTCACTATTCACAAAAATTAAGTAAAACGAGTAAATTAAATGCCATCCTAGATAAGTCATTAAAAATGATCTATCTCCATCTTTCAAAGGGCCTTTTCCTCTTAAAGAATACAGCTAATAATACAAGAGATTATAAGAACTTCATTTAAAAATTCCTCAAGTTTTGGACGTGAGAAATTGAAAAGAAAATTTGAATCTTAGTAAATGCTGTCACAAAGCTACATATATAGGACTCATAAGCATTTGATTATAAAGTCTCTCTAAAGTAACATGTCCCTCAAGCCTGATTTGACAGAAACAGGACTCAGAAGAATAAGAAGGATTGGTGAATTAAACGTTTACCTTTATCTACTGTCTTAATGTCAAAGGAGATCATTGTTGAATCTATAATTTATATAGATCATCTTGAACTACAAGAAAAATAGCTCACACCTTAATCTTTCCCCGCTTAACATTTCAAGAAATGAGAACATTCTTTTAGTTAAGTTACTCAGGAAGATAAACATAAATGATCTGCAAACAATTTTGAATATTAATAGATTGAATGATTCTGACATGATAAAAAGTTGAAGTTGAATAAGCCTCAGTAACCCATGAGGGGATGTTCTTTCCATCCTTTATCTGAATGCTCTTTGATGCAAAGGCTTTCTCTTGATATGTAGACAAAGTAAGTCTTCGCAGTTTGATATGAGGAATTACTTTTGTAGTAGCATTGAGAATGATGATGATGATGATATGTTGAAGACAGGGGCTGAAGAAATTCAGTGCCCTAATACAGACAACTGTAATCAGAGGACTGGACTACAACTCAGTAACAGTGCTGGCACAGTAGTTGCCAGCGCGCTCATAACTGCTTCATTACCCATGCTTGACCTCTTGTGATGAATATGCTGAGCCATTGTCAGATGACAGATTCAGATGGCAAGGGAACAAGCAAAATAATTACTTTCCTGAATTAAATTTTTCATCAGAATTGTAATTAAAAATAAAAATAAAAATGCCACTGGGGTTTGAAAAAGCCCAATCTAAGTGCCAAATTCTGATCTACTGTCAATTCAGATACGTAGGCTTCATAGTGAGCTTAACTGTGATTGTTTACTTAAGCATATAAAAAATATTTTACTTTCTTATATGATCATTCTGGTCAACTGCTCTTTGTGATGTTTCAATTTTATTCCTAAGGGTAGGCTTTATTAATGAACACATTTTTTCCCCCAAGTCAAAATAGTGTTTCAGACAATCGCCAAAACATTTAGATATCTTTAAATAACTGTTAAATTTTCATTATTTGTTTTTTATAAATGACCTAACTTACAAAATGGAGATACTTTAAATCCTTCACAAATTAACTGATATTTTTCCCAATGATTAAAAAAGTTCACATTGAACTAAAATGATCTTTTTATATTTTTCCTTTCCAGAAGTAGTCACCTTGATGTACTTCTTTCAGTTTACTATCAAAATGAATATCTCTTCTTTTGCACACTTTTTCAGACAAAGATGAAGATGGACTACAACTAAGTGGGATGAATTATGTAGATGTTCAGTTTGTAGTCAGCTCAAGATACAGGAAATAAATTCCCCTCTTAATTTAAGGTTCAATTTCTTTTCCTGTCTTTATACTGTAGTTCCTCTTTATAATACCTCTCTCTGAGACTAAGTGCATCCTATTGTATATTAACATAGTGCATGGAAGAACCAGGTATCAGTGTTGGTAAGAACCTTGGTGCATAACAGTAGTAAGAGTGATTAACAAAATTAAAACTTGAGTGGCAACAGAGGTTAGCTTTTGGATTACTAAATAGCCCACCAAAAAGTACATGTTGAAAGTACAAGTTTGGATTAGCAAGAAATTCTACAGCACAGCAGACAGCTGAATTCATGTTCTGTCATTTTGTAAAATATTGTACCTGACAAGATTTAATTATAAGTATAGGTTAACACCTCCTGGGGAAACTGTGTCTCTTTCTAATGAAACAGAGGACAATTAGCATATGCCACCCTGTGTTTTAAAGCTGGTCTCTTTCTTGTCCTTATTCTTCTTCTATGTAGACTACAGATTAACTTGGTTTTGCTATTTACAAGTCTAGAGCAAAATTGATCAAGTTCAATGGTATGTGTTTGACACCAGAGAAGAACATATGTATTTGCAAAATTAGTATTGATAATTCATTTACCTTTAGATTAATATACCCTGTATACTGCAAGCTGTTGGAAATCTGAAGCAGATAAAATATTTTTTAAACAATCCTCAACTAGGAAGTATAATAAATTTTTAAATGTAACTTTGATTCTCTCTAGTCAGAGGTTCAAATTACATTTCTGCACTGAGGTTCCTAAAGGCTCCATTAAGGTTACACTTAGACTAATGTCATGCAATGTATTAAAATGTGTTTAATTGTAGCTCTTTTGCAGCTTGCTTGCTCCAGTAATAGAGTTAAGAATACTTCTACATATATAGGAAGCGCACTATAGAAACACAAATGCAGTTGTTTTGAGAAAAGGCTTGATAAGATATGCAATGACCTACAGGTTTGTAAAACTAATGTGTACCAGGTAAATTGGTAAATGAAGAACAGAAGTAGTTATTTGCATACAGAATGCTGGCTTTTAGAAACAAACTCTTGCCTCACTTGACTTGTCAAGCAGGCAAAAAACTTGAGAATAGGGTCAATCACATTGAAATGTATTATTAGATTACCAATGGGCTTTGGATAAGGAAAGAATCTTAGGAAAGCTTGAGCAGTGTTTTGGGTTTGCATAGAACTGCAGAATCATAGAATCGTCAAGGTTGGAAAAGACCTTCAAGACCATCAAGTCCAACCTACACCTCTGAATCACTAAATCATCTTCTGAAACGCTTTGTCTACCTGTTTTTAAAAAAAAAAAGAAAAACAACCCAGGGTTGACAACTCCACACCCTCCCTGTGAAGCCTGTTCCAATACCAAAAGCTTATGGTAGTGTAGGGGGAAATGAGCTGCCACTGGCCTAGGCTGAACTAAGCTAATAAGCGATGCAGGTAGCAATTGTGGGATAACATATTTAATAAGGAAAAACAAAACCCAAGCAGATCTTTGCAGAAAGGAGTGAGAAGATATAAGAAATTTTTCAGACACTGAGGTTAGTGAAGAAGGAGGGGGAGGAGTGTCTTGAAGCACCAGGAGACAGATTCCTCTAAAACCTGTGGAGAAAACCTTAGTGAAGTAGTCTGTCCCCTTGCAACAGGGAAGAATTGTGACCCTATTGGGGACCATGATGGAGTAGTCTGCAAAGTCTGCACTCCATGCACGACACACTGGGGTAGTTTATGAAGAACTGAAACCCTTGTGGGAAAGGACTCACATTGGAGAAGTTCATGGAAGACTGTCTCCAGTGAGAGGGACCCCACGCTGGAGAAGGGAAAGAATGTGAAGATTCCTCCCACTAAGGAGGAAGAAGGAGCAGCAGAGACAACGTGTGATGAACTGACCACAACTGACTAACATAAAGTATATACTTAAGTGGAAAAAAAATTCCTACTCCTTGTGAAAGTGATTTGTGTTATTGTCAAAGTCTTTTTTTTTTTATTTTAGACTGGCACAGAATTTTTAACATGTACCTGTATGAGTCCTAATTCAGAGGAAATCATTCAATAGTTCAATAGTTTTGTCACTAATACAGACTTCAACAGTCATCAATCAGGCTCATGGAAAGACAGAGTAATTGTGTCCACTGTAATGCTTACAGATTAGATTACACTTTTGATTTTTCACTTCTATTCTGTCAAGGTAAGGACTGCTGGATTTGGAATGTCATTAGCAGTATTTTTCTTTATTTTTCTTTGATTTTCAAGTAGATAGTTTTGACCCAGACACAAAATATACCAATTCTGTACATATTTTCATCTCTTCACATTAATGTTGCGTAATTTGCTGGGATTTCCAAATACTGTTGTACTAAGAGAATCAATACTAATGCAAACAAAAATAAAAATATGTTAAGATCATATCTATTCCCTACTCTTTTGATTTAGTTCAATACCTCTCTGCACATAACTTTTAATTTTTAGGAACTATAAAATAGTTCTATGAATTCTATAGTGCCACAGTATTGTATAGATACTCCTTGGTTTGTAGACAAATGAATAATTCTGTTCTGCTTTGAGAAGAGTAATCTGGAGATTCTTGAGTTTGATGCCCTTTCCTGACACTGTTTATATACATAGTTTTAGTCTACACTGAATTGCCACAGCTAGCTGCCTGATTATTCTTTGAGAAATGCTTGTCCTCAAAACCTTGATCAAAATTATAATAAAAACAAATAAACAGATGATGTAGCTCTAGGCATGCTACCTAATCTCTTTAATAGACATTTCAGACTAACCAAGGATTATTTCAGTTACATTTCCTATCCTTTCCATAGTGCAATAAGAATATATAGGAACAATAACAACAAAAAAAAAAGAGAAAACAAACAAACTAACCCTCTCCACATGCTCAATTTCAGAAATCTCTGATTTTTATTTTACCTGGAGGGTCCATGAATGCTCTGACAGAGACTGCTTTTGCAAAGATGAAGCAGTACTGGTTGTTAGTATCTCTTTTTTTCCACTTTGGCCTAACTCTCTTAATAATGCTTTCTTGCTGGTGAGCCATTTCAGAGGCAGCATGATAAAATGGACTGCATAATAACTATTCTCACTTGTCTATGTCACTCTCTGCTTTGAATCTGGGGTTAGATTCTGATTTTGGTGATGCCATCTAAATTTATGAACAATTCTGTTCAATGAATGCAACAAGTATCTGAGTCTTGGTATCTTAGCTTTTTTTTTCGGTAAAATAACAATAACATTTATTGATGAATCACCAAGAGTGTTGTAAAAGATAATCCAGTAATATTTTTATTGTGCCTTGTAAATTTTTTATTCACAAAGGATTTTCATAATAGGAGGCAATTTTTTTATATCACATGACCTGCACTATGAAACCTCGGTATAATCAATGAAAAAAGACTGGCATGTAATTGAAAGCTATGAGTATGCCACTAGTAAAGAGAAAGATTATTTTTTATTGTAATTTTTTTTTTTTTGGGAGGTTAGTCTGGATAATCTTAAAGAAAAAAACAGGCTGACTAAAAGTAAACATTCCAGAAGACAGGTACCCTTTTAAGACTATAAAATAGCCTACCTGGACATACGGCACATATCCTATATTTGAGCTTCTAAAATCTAAGTTGAGCAAAACAATTTTAACATACACTTACCAAAAAACCCCAAATAAAATGCAAAAATAAAACAGTAACAGCAGAAAGGTGGAGAAGATAATTAGAGTTCAAAAAACTTTACTTAGTTAATGTCAGTCCTGATGCAACCCTCTCTAATGACAATAATAAAAAGTATAATGGGAGGGGAACCTCAGCAGTTAGGTTGTTGTGTCAGAACTATATCAATGCCAAACCAAAACATATAACAAAATATTAAAACTCAAATATGGAATGACCTCAGGCATTCAACCATAATTCCATGTTTTAGCACATTCCATAGTTATGGCTGCACCGGAGCCAATGTGAAAAATAAATAACCTTTGTAGTTTTATAGGGTTATTGTATTGTTTCTGTAATGTGTGAACCACAAAATACAACCATACTACTTTTGTGTTGATTTGTTTGATTTAAAAGTTAGCTGCCCATCAAAATTTAAATATATTTATAATTTCCATCCAAATATTGTTAAAATAATCCTGCTGACTGGATATTTTGACATTATTTAGTACAAGTGATACAGTAAGTAGGAGTGGGAGTTCTATTTTTAGAGAGCATTTTCCATATGAGTCACATCACTTTGTGTCACAATCTCTGTATATATAAAATAGCATTGAATTTTACCTACTTTTGAGGAGGTCAAAAGATAAGAATTCCACATTACCCACTATAGGTTATTTAAAATGTATTATAGTTTTTAGATAATATGACAAAATTCTTCTTTTATTTCTCCTGAATTAAAGAAAAATTAAAACAGACCAAATTGTTAATTATTTTAATAATAAAAATTCCTTTAATTAAATTGGGCTGGCTCTGCTTACCAAACCAGATCTAAGTCCAAATGACAAGTAATTATAACACATTATAGCATTGGGCAATTTAGAAAGGAGACAATCAGTTATTTTACATACTGAAAACGATGAATATGGTGACAACTTGGAAAACAGAAAAATATGCTTCAAATTACTTGTTAGGATCAAAGTGTTCCTTGCTTAACCTTGTCTTTTCTTACTTAGGACTGTGTAATCAAGTGCTGGATTTTGAACTCTATTTCCAGAAACTTGATACTATCTCATAATTTATAAATCAATATATGTACAAACCAATCAAAATTTTCATGTGCATAATCTAATTTACAACACAGAAGTAAAGATACTTCTTTTCCAATTACATAGATCCTAAAGAAGATAGATATGAAATATATTTGAATTAAAAAACCTTTTAGTGCAAAATATATAGAACATTCTAAAGAGATATAGATTACAAATAGAAATATGTTGAAATATATGTGGCCATTAAACATTTTTTGCTTTTATAGGGGCAAATGCTACAAATCTGATAAAATATAAAGATTGTTTCATTCAACTTACATTGAAATGCTTAATTGTATTAATGATATAGTTTCAAATCAAATATAAGTGTATTTTTAAATGAGAGAAACCCAAGAAGGATTATATTAAATAAGGTATTGATTCTGCAAATTTTTGACTATGAATAGAAGTTTAAGACCTTAATGGTAATAAAGAAAAGAAAAATTAAAAGAAAAAGATCCTGGTAAATATTTTATTTGATGAAACTCCACTGTGCTTGAGAAAAATACAGTACATAACAAACACATATATTTAAAGATGCAGATATTATTAAAAAATATTATTTGCCCTTTTTTCACTGTTAAGGAAAGTATAAGTAGGTATATTGTTTATCAGTGTGACTACTTTGGTACAAGTGTGCCTAGTAGAGTTGGTGCCATAATAATTCCACTTGCATTTTTTGATTCAGTAGGAATGAACCCTCCAACAGGGCTACATTGTGAAAACTTGCATTACCTTGTTGAGTTGGGAACAATTTGGGTAGTGTGAATGAAGTCAAAAGGAAATACTTACCTGTACAAGGGTCTTACTGTCTACCTGGGGAACGTTTGACTAGCAGAAAATGGGAAGTGTAAATGGTACAAGTCAATCTGCGAGTTAATGTCAATGAAAATCATTTTATGACAAGGCAGCTCAATGCTTACTTGAAGAAAGATACTGTGTTTGGTCATAAAACCAAAATCGTTCTGTTAGTAGTAGGAATTGTGTTTTGATCTTATCTTTGATCTGTGCTGTGTTTGAAACTATTTATTAAAATAAGCCAAAACAGTATATGAGAAAAAAATTCTTAACTGGTGATTAACTGGTATTTACTGGCACTGTGCCAACTTTAGCTTATTATCAGTTAGACCTGATTTTATAATACTGAAAATGCAAGAGTGTAGCGTAGAGTCTTGCATATATGGAGTTTATCAAAACAACTATTTATTTTTGTTATATGAATTTTGAATATTGAAAAAAAAAGCAAAAAGAAACGGTAGATTCACTTCTAATTTTTAGTGATAGTTTAGATTTTAAAGAATAATTTCCTATCTGGACTAGAAACCTGTGAGACAAGTTTTAGCATAGAGGGGAATTTTCTCTGTAAGAATAAACTTGTGAAAAGAGAACTTCAGTGAGAATGCTGATATTACTTTTATCGATAAAGCTCAGGAGAAGGAACAACAAATTGAGATTTTTATTTTCTGCCAGACATTTTTTTTAAATATTGGAGGTTGGGCAAAATCCTTCTTTTTTTTCTTTTTTTTTTTTTGTTTGTTTGTTTGTTTGTTTGGTTTGGTTTGGTTTGGTTTGGTTTTTTTAATTACTACACAGCCAGTAGGGAGACAGCTATGGTGAGATGTAGTAATGACAATACAGCTTTGTCCTCATGTTTATTTGGGTTTTTTTGGTTTTGTTTGGCTTTTTTAACTACTACACAGCCAGTAGGGAGACAGCTATGGTGAGATGTAGTAATGACAATACAGCTTTGTCCTCAGTAAGGTAACTTCTTGTAAACAGACAGGTGTGTGGGATTGAAGAAAGGTGATGAGCTGGAGAAAAGATGACTCAGAATTCAGTCAGAGCACTAAGTTTTCTTGAACTATCTAAGAGGGAGAGAGTGATACAAAGCTCTAATTTTGGAAAAGGGGTTATGATTTTAAAATGAAGCAGGGAGGAACTCAATAAAATTGAAATGAGGGAGAAAGCTCAAGATATTTAAATTTTGACAAATATTAACAGTTTTATTCCCTAGTAGATGATAAGTATGGGAATAGAAAACTATGGACATTTTCCATGTTCTTTTCTCAGGGCAAATCCCATGATAAATCCATGAATTTTGAGTCACTTCCACTCAGTTTTGAGGACCCACAAATTAAAAAAAAAAAAAGGTATAAATAATTATTTTGTATAGAATAAATTTTTAATATCAGATTTTACAGTTTTTCATGGAATTGTCATGACAACTGTTCAGAATTTTGACTTAAGAAAAAGAGGTGAAAAAGTATGGTATAGTGCATATACATTTAATCTATATTCAAGTGTTATGTGAGTTATGTAAGTTCACATATAAAAATTTGGCAAGCACAGACAGAAGAAAGTAAAACTCATCTGTAGTCAGTTTCCTCACATTTCTTAAGATGTGTACCAAACTCACCCCAGCTAAGTTTAGGGGTTTTTAATGTCTAAGTGGAGCATGTAAATTTAGAAGAGTTGAATTCTGGTCTCCCATTTGTTAATTGTGAGGATATGTAAGTTTTGCAAGAATATTATTCAGCTACAGAAAGAACAAAATTTCTTTATTAATTATATGTCAAGAATTATGCAGCAATTGTGTAGATGACAGCCACTTTTGTAGAGATGAGTAGGATCAACATGTTTGTTCTTCCAACTCCATTTGTACTGAGTCAGTCACTTGAGTAGATAAATTTATTGCAATAAAGTGAAGCTTCACACTGCCAGAGCTTTACCTTTTGTTACTCCTCCAAAGTCTGAAAACACGACTTTTGAGAATAAAATTTTTTCATACTGTGATTGGACAGATGATAGACTAGACTAGATAGAAACAGAAAAAATATTTCTACAATTGAGATAACCCTATAATTTCTTTCTGAATGTCTAAAGAGATTTTTACTTCCTAAAGCCATTACACTTTCTCTAGATTAGTCTTTGAAGATAGCCTTTATTTCTCTACCTTACTGAAGTTTAGGATAAGTTTTTCATATAACTCTATGGTAACAGCTTTATTTTATGTAGTGACATAGCACTAAAAATTAAAAACTAAAAGTTTTCCTTACACAGATGTCTTTTCCAACTAAAAATATAGTAGTGATGCACATACAAATCCCACTGTTCTAGTATATTAATGGCTGTAAAAAGGCTTTTAGAAACTTATTAGAACCAGTAGACTTTAGGCTTTTGTGAGGTTGCTTTAATACATATAGGAGATTGGTCCTGTAAAATGTAATCCAAGGGTTTCAGCAATAGCCCATTGAGTTTTAATCTTTGTTTAGGCAATAAACAAAGTATTGATTAGATGATAGTTTTCATTTTTTGTGGAGGAATGCAGCACTGGAGAACAGGTTCCGGCTGTGAAATACTGATAAGGATATCACTTTCCTTATAAAATGAATTTCCTTAACACAAGGTGCTTTAAAGTCCGTATAATTTTAAGTCTTCTATATAACTGTAATAATAAAATGTTGGATATAAATATGTGTCAAAAAACAATCATGGTAGATGTAATTGATTTACTGTCAATGACCCATGAACAGACAAAAATGAGATCAATGAGCTGTAAATCAGAATTGGTTTTATATTCATTAGATTATAGTATTTTATAGACATTGTGTTGAGTGTTAAATTGTGATACTTCCTGAATTACATTAATGGTTTATACTTAAAGATTATTTGAGAACTCCCATTTAAAATTGAGAGTAGTTGTACTTTGGTACATCGTAGACAAAAAGAAAACTCTGTGTTACTGAGACCCAGTAAAATTTATACCGACATAAGATTCAGTGTAGTGGCTGTAATCTCAATTATAAATAATCTGCTGGAAAATACAGCCAAATATGGCAGTTAGTAATCATTCATTTGAAAAAAAAAATAACAATAGAGATGACAGAGGTCATCTAATGCAGTCCTCATGATTCAGGTAATGTGGCAGCAGTTCCATGGAACAACAGGACTATCAGCGAATTTTACCATTGGTTCCAACACAAAATAGGTGATCATTATGAAGGTATTCATAGCTATTTGACATGTTACAGACCATAAAATGCTGCCTCTGGTCCTTTAGCAATATTAAGAACTATAGTGCAAGACCAAACTGTAAAATGTGGGAAAGGTGTGAAAGGATCCTTAACGGTCTTGGTCCTAAAGCAAAGGATGTGCAGCAATATTCAACAGATCGAGTCAATAGTACTCTGCCAATCTTCTCTGTGAGGCAAAAGTTTACCATACATTTAACCTGAGTGTATTAGTGGGAGAGAAATGAATGAATGAAGAAATTTAAATGCTACTGTAAATACTCACACACCTGTTCATACATTCTTACTTTATATGTGAACACTTACGTGAAGATGTTAAAGAAAAGTGAAAAATACAGGAAAAAAGCTATAGAGAGGATAAGCAGTATTTTCCGGCCTCCATACTTGATTAATAAAAAATCCAAATCACATCTTAATGCAGTATTAGTATGGCTAAAACCAAAAGATTTCTTTAATTATATCCATATATTGGATATCTCAAGTTCTGATCTAAAGAAACTCCTTTTTCTACATAGTTTATTTTATAAGCTTGTTAAAGTCTCTGCAATGAACTTATTTCATTTGCTTGTCTGGAAGATCATTCCAGAACATATTTTACTTTTTGTCAGACAACAATTTTCAGTCTGCATTTTCTTATAGCCATCTGCTTGATGTTTTAATAGTATTAATATTTCATTATCTAATTTAAATAGCTCTGTTTCATCCTAGATATATATATCACAAAATCACAGAATGTTTGAGGCTGGAATGAAACCTCTGGAGGCCATCTCGAGCAACCCCCTGTTCAAGCAGAGCCACCTACAGCAGGTAACCAATGACCGTGTCAAGACAGGTTTCAAATATCTATCTCCAAAGATGGAGACTCCTCAACTTCATTGGGCAACCTCCTCCAGTACTCTTGTCACCCTCACCATAGAAAAGTGTTCCCTTGTGTTCAAACAGGACCTGCTATGTTTCACTTTATTCCCTTGTGGACATCACAGAAAAGAACCTGGCTCCCTTCAGGTATGTATTTGCATTGATAAGATTCCTCCNCACAGAATGTTTGAGGCTGGAATGAAACCTCTGGAGGCCATCTCGAGCAACCCCCTGTTCAAGCAGAGCCACCTACAGCAGGTAACCAATGACCGTGTCAAGACAGGTTTCAAATATCTATCTCCAAAGATGGAGACTCCTCAACTTCATTGGGCAACCTCCTCCAGTACTCTTGTCACCCTCACCATAGAAAAGTGTTCCCTTGTGTTCAAACAGGACCTGCTATGTTTCACTTTATTCCCTTGTGGACATCACAGAAAAGAACCTGGCTCCCTTCAGGTATGTATTTGCATTGATAAGATTCCTCCTGAGCCTTCTCTTCTCTAATGAGAGAGATACACACCTTGCCTGTGTCTGTAGAGATGATATGTACCATCTCAGAATCACAGAACTGTAGGGGTTGGAAAGGTCACACAGGTAGGTGTACAGACAGATCTTTAATATCTCCAGAGAAGGAGACTCCACAACCTCTCTGGGCAGCCTGTTCCAGTGCTCCATCACCCTCTCTGTAAAGACGTTCTTTTGCCTATCTTTCACACTGATCCCCTCTCAGTCTTCCCTTCTCTAGGCTGAACAGCCCCAGCTCACTCAGCCTTTCCTCACAGGGGAGATGCTCCAGGCCCTTAATCATCTTCGTGGCCTCTGCTGGACTCTCTCCAGATTTCTCTCTTTTTTTTTACTGAGGAGCCCAGAACTGGACACAGGACTCCAGGTGAGGCCTGACCAGGGCAGAGTAGCGGGGGAGGATCACCTCCTTCGACTGCTGGCTACACTCCTCTTAATGCACCCCAGGATTCCATTGGCCTACTTGGCCACCAGGGCACACTGTCGGCTCATGACCAACCTGTCATCCACCAGGACCCTCAGGTCCTTCTCTGCAGTGTTCCTCTCCAGCAGGTCATCACCCAGCCTGTGAACAACCTGTGGTTGTTCCTTCCCAGGTGCAAGGCCCCACACTTGCTTTTATTAAACTTCATTAAACAGGTTTAGATTATAGACAGGGCTGGGGGATCCGTCGATTTTTGGAGGATATCTCTCTGGTGCCTTTCCCTCCAGTATGCCAGGGAGTTACTCCACAAGTAGATCTCCTTCTCACACTCCCTAATACTTCTCAGGCTCTCCACCTCCTTTTTGAGCTCTGCCACCATGCTGAGCCATGGTGGTAGAGCTCAATCAGAGCTCTTCCTCAGAGAAGAGGACAATCCTCTGCCACCATGTCCACCTTCTCACACCTGACATAGTTAGGATCACTGCCATTGTCCCCCAGGAGGAGCAGGTTCTGGCACTCTCTGCAGCCAGAGACCTGCACAGTCACACTCCTGGGCAGCCCCTCCTCCATCTGGGTCTCCACAGTCTTTTTGGGGTGAGCTCTCTGCCTGGTGGAGACCATGGTCATCTGTGGTGAGGTGGCCCCAAGTGAGGAAGAACAGAATTTACCTGTGTTGCCACATGAGGAGCTGCTGCAGCCTGGTGTAGGGGTGTGCCAACCTCCCCACCCTGGATCAGGTGTCAGCAGCTGCTGCCCTCCCAGAGTCCTTTTCAAGGTGAGGGATGAGGCTGTGCCAGCCATTGCTCTGGCAACACCCAGGCCTTCTCAACCTCTCTCAGAAGATGTTCCATTTGCTAAAGGGTGGCTCCACAGTATCTTTCCAAAACCTTTCTTGTACCTCAAGTTCTGCGGCTGTGGTTCTGGCTGCCCCATCTCTGAACAGCTTGTTTCAAGGACTGAAGAGTAGTGTAAATTTAGTGTTAGAAGACTGTTTATCAGAGCACACAGAGAAAGTGATGTTTTCTTTAAAGATTTGCAAAAGAATTAACATGAAAAAAGGAAAAAGAATAAGCAGTTAATTACAAATTCAAAGTGATTATCATATTGTAGCATTTTTCCAGACTTTTTCAGTACTCTACCAACTGTCATGTCACCTGCTCCTTTTCCTCATACTGTGTACTCCTTATAGAATCAGATTGTCTTTCCAGAATTCCTTATGCAGTCTTCATTTATTCTGTTAGATTAGTTAGATGAGTCTGTTTGGGGACCTGAAACTACCTCACCACCATGGGCTGGATTATTTTCTACTGTGTTTCACTGGTTTAGGCACAGATCTTGTTTAAGAGGGAATATATTAGGTTGTAGTACTATAAAGTAGAGAGTAAATGTGTTTTACACTGTACTGTTTAAGATGATTTCTTACAGCTGAAAAAAGAAACTTAAAATATTTTATTTTCTCAACTTCTAGGTTGAGATTTTTTTAGTTTAGTGGAAACACTAAGTCTGAAACTTCATCTGTTCTATGGTTCATCAATTTTTTTCTCTTCATCTTCTTTCTTATTCATATCTTCCTGTTTACACTCTTTCCCATGCCTAAAATAAAATTTTAAAATCAGTTTCAGTGCTGTGCATTGTTATTTCAGAATTAACTCCTCTGTTGTTTGTGTTACATGCACACATTTAAAAAAGGCAGAGTTATATTGATGAAGGGAAAATAGATACTTAGTATTCATCTTCATTAATTTTTAAGCAGTGTGAGGATTTGGGAAAGGGATGCATTTTTTGCATCTAATCAATCAGTTTTTAGGCCAGTTCCTTACGCAATTTCAGCCTAGGTTGACTTAGACTCTTCCAAAATCTGAGCATGGTTTGGGAGTTAGCTGGTTCAGTCCCAAAAACTCGTTTGCATTTACCATCCTGTTCTGGATGGTGAAGAATTTTAACACTATGTCTGTATGTTGTTTCTAGGATTGTGGGTCAAAATATAGCCCTGGCACTGTTTATGAGTGTGAATTTACTGAAATTATGGCATATATCTCACAGTTGCTTCCTAAAAAGCCTACCCCTATTGTTCAGGAATACCTAAGTTGCTCTCAAAGATAAGTGTACTTCTATGTCTGAAGCCTCATCACAACCTACCTAATAACAGACCATATAGATGTACATGAAACTGATTCTATGTCAGGTCTAGTCCTTTAACTTAACTAACTTGAAGGGAAGAAGCCAGCGAGTTGTGATCAATGGGACAGAGTCTGGCTGGAGGCCTGTAACTAGTGGAGTCCCTCAAGGGTCAGTACTGGGACCAGTGCTGTTCAGTGTCTTCATTGATGACCTAGATGAGGGAATAGAGTGCACAGTCAGCAAGTTTGCTGATGACACAAAGCTGGGAGGGGTGGCTGACACACCAGAAGGTTGTGCTGCCATTCAACAGGATTTAGACAGGCTGGAGATCTGGTCAGGGAGAAATTGAATGAGATTGAACAATGGCAAGTGTAGGATCTTGCATCTGGGGAGAAACAACCCCAGGTACCAGTATTGGTTGGGGTCTGGCCTGTTGGAGAGTAGTGAAGGTAAGAGGGACTTGGGGGTCCTGGTGAACAGCAAGATGTGCATGAGCCAATGTGCCCTCATGGACAGGAAGGTCAATGGCATCCTGGGGTGTATTATAAAGGGTGTGACTAGTAGGTCGAGAGAGGTCCTTCTCCCCCTGCTACTCTGCCCTGGTGAGACCTCACCTGGAGTATTGCATCCAGTTCTGGGCCCCTCAGTTCCAGAAGGACATAGAACTCCTTGAGAGAGTCCAGCGCAGGACCACCAAGATGATGAAAGGTGTGGAACATCTTCCTTATGAGGACAGGCTGAAGGAGCTGGGTCTCTGTCTCAGAGAAGATGACACTGAGTGGTGGCCTCATTAATGTCTATAAATGTTTCAAGGGTGAGTGTCAGGAGGATGGAGCCAGGCTCTTCTCAGTGATGGCCAGTGATAGGACAGGGCGCAAAGTGTCCAAGCTGGAGCACAGGAAGTTCCATGTGAATGTAAGGAAAATCTTTTTCACTGGAAGAGAGATGGATCCCTGGAACAGGCTGCCCAGAGTGGTTGTGGAGTCTCTTTCTCTGGAGACATTCAAAATTTGCCTGGACACGTTCCTGTGAAACCTAATCTAGGTGATCCTGCTCTGGGAGAGGAGTTGGACTAGATGATATTTCAAGGTCCCTTCTAACTCTTTACGTTCTGTGATTCTGTGATTCTGTGATACAAGGATGAAAAATGATACCTCAGTTTAAGTATCTGAAATAATTAAAACACTCCTCCATTTTTTAGGATTAAGATATTTTTTGCTCACTCCAAAGAAAAAACACCTCTAACATTACTCTTCTCCTTTCTTCTGTCTAGTAACATGTTGTTATTTTGTAATTCACATACATAAAGTTGGCAATAGATGGCAAATGAGGGGGTGGGAGACATGATATTATCCTCAACTGTGTGAAAATTATTCTAGAAATCTGGATGCTATCAGAATATCTTCCAAAGGTCATGTTGGAAAGGCTTATGCAAATTGTAAAGAAAGGAACAGATTCTTTATTGGAAGAACATATATGTATGTAGAGACAGAATCTTGCACCTGTCATGTTCACACTGTGGTGGTACTACTCTCATTTTTATTTTCTGTATTTGTTTCAATTTTCTAATGCAGTATATCGGTGTCTTTTAAGAATGAGAAAGGAAAAAGACAGTAATCTCTCCATGTTCTAGCATTTCTTAAAATAGTCCAAGATCCTCAATTCTTCCCAGTCTATCTGAAACTCTTTCAGACACACTGATGTGACATTGTTCTGTTCTGCTATGTAAATACTGGTTATGCCTTGGTGACCTGGTCTCACACCCAAATGTCACAGTATCCCTATACAAACCATTATCTTTATCCCAGAATATGCAGTGTGGCAGAAGATATAACAGTGAAATAGAAACAGAGAGAGGAAAAATTATGAAATAATGTTGGCTTGGTTTTAGGTTAAGTCTTCTGATCACGTACTTAAGAGAGCTATAATTAACAGAAATAGTAAATATACATTTATCAACTACTGACCACCCTGTTAGAGGACAACAGTAACAGATTTGAATTGCTCCACAACAGTGCACCTGCCAGTATCTTTAGTGTTTGTAGTCAAAGTAAGGGCTAATGGCCATTTGTTATCTTTGGAAAGATGGACTGATCTTTTGTATAGGACAATGAAGTTGGTACCAGTCATCTTTTAGCAAGGACAATGAACCATGAAATTGGGCAGACATAGCAGTGAATCAGTGTAGCTCATACAGAAACAAAGAGCCCAGTACTGGACAGCAAAAATGTTTGTCATTTCATTATTTTTTTAATCATGCTTTCTGTTGCCTGCTCTGCCTGTGGGCATTGTTGTTTTTCAAATGTTTTGCATATGTTATATCAAAAACTTTAAAGACTTTTATCTCTGAAATCTTGACTGATATATGTGATATAATTGTTCTGCAACAGAGAAGAAACCAGTATGTAAAGAAAGATGTTCCCATGAGTTTTTGGCCCCATTCATATTTGGATAGTCATTTTGTCTTTCATATTTCCCCCCATTCTTATCCTTTATCTTTTTTTTTTTGTCATTATTTTTTCTCCATGTCATGTTCTTCTTGAGAAATATAGCTCCCATGACTTCCTAATTCTGTTTCCTGTAGGAAAATATAAGGTTAAGTGTTTCTCCAGAGTCTGGAAACAAAAAAGCCAGATGGCCATTTGAACAGAGAGAGCATCTGATGGCTACCTGCCTATCTGCTAACTGTAGAAAGGGACTCCAGTGTGCTATACTGGATACTCACTGGAGCAGAGAAAAGAACAGAGCTTTAACAGTAGAATGAGGTACCAGATGAGATGCAGACAAAGCCAGTAATGGCAGGCATTTGTCCAATATATCTCGTTTCCTCAAGTGAAAATAAAAATTCAGCAAAGGTTGACCATTTGTTGAGCCCTGAAGCCAGTATGCATTTTGCTTTTGTTTTATTTCTAGTTTTACTACTCATGTTCATTAACCGACTTCTTGTATGTCTCTGCTTCTTGCTCAGTTGTGGAGTTCTTTGGGCTGATTTAGTTCCCACAGAGCCAAAATAAAAAAAAAAATAAATTACATTTCTACCATTAATCACATTTTCAGAATGCTAAATCCTTATCTAAAGGTGGACAGTAAGCAATCAGAGAAGAGGAAGACAGGGGACCTCTCTTAACTACAAAAATCAATTTCTTCAAGCAATTTCTCTGGAGGTTGTTCATGAAGTATTCCCCCTATAGATCTTGAGGAAAAGTTGAGAAAAATTTTGGAAGAAAAATAAGCAAAAGCAGCTACGTCACAGATTCCGACTGAGCAGTCAGAAGACAGTACTGAATTTAGCTAAATTAGATTTAATAGGATGTCTGACATAAATACAGTATTGTGTTTATCATTAGTGAAGACAGCATCTGTTTTAACAGAAGATGTTGTATTTTAAAACAGCTACATATATATTGAAGAAACAAACACAAACGTAGAAAAAGGTTCCATCTTATTATTAATATGTGTCAGACTTTATATGATATTTAAGAAAACTTTGATTATTGTTAGTGAGCATTAAATTATATTAATATTTTGTTGACTTCCTTGGTATCTCAGAAACTTCAAAACCACCTATATGACTCTAATTGAGATCCCTGTTGTTGGCAAGATTCCTCTTTATTGCCAGATGGCAATGCAAAGATAGCTTGTAATGCTGTCAACAGAAGTCCTTGGTAGAGGTATCTGGTGGAACAACTGAGACCATTTAATAATCAATTCTGGAAATATAAGAGTACTGAGGAAACAAATATTTTTTAGAGGAGAGAAAGAAATATGCAGAGAAAAGGCAGGATCAAGTCAAGAGCAGTGTGAAATCTGGCTATTTTGGGCATGATTGTATACTCACAATCAGTTATTCAAAGTCCAAACAACTGTATAAATTAAGTGATTTAAAACACATTGGTCAATAGACATATTTGCTGCTCAACCTTCTAGTTCTATGTGTAATGTTCTTTTCATTAACACAGATAACAACACTCTTGTGGTTTTATATCTGTATCTGTAATTAGGATACTTCTACATTCCTCATAAAAAAATAAGATCATAGATTCTCAGTGTAGTTGTGGTGGCTTGATCTTGGGTGGCTACTAGGTGCCCATCAAGCTGTTTTTTCACTTCCAATCCCCTCAACAGGACACATGGAAAAATACAATGGAAAATGTGTTGGTTGAGGTAAGCACAGGGTGATTATTTTCCAGTTACCATCACAGGCAAAACAGACTCAACCTAGGAACATTAGGTTTGTAACAAAGAAGGGCAGCAAGAAGTAAAACCAAAACAAAACCCAGTTCCTCCCCCCTCCTGCCACACTTCTCCCCATGCTCAACTTTGCTCCTGACTCTTCCACCTCCTCCTCCCATGACCTCATGCAGCTAGGAGGGATGGAAAATTATAGAATCGTAGAGTGGTTTGGGTTGGAGGAGACATTGAAGATCACCTTGATCAGCCCCTTGCCATGGGCCAGGATACCCTCCAGTGGATGAGGTTGCCCAAAGTCCCATCCAACCTGGACTTGAACACTGCCAGGGAAGGGGAAGCCACAATTTTTCTGAGCCACATGTTCCAGTGTCTCACCACCCTCACGGTAAAGAATTTATTCCTAATATGTAATCTAAATCTACTGTCCTACAACTTAAAGCCACTACCCATTGTGTTAGCACTACATGCCCTTGTAAGGAGTCCCTTTCCATCTTTCTAGTAGGTATCTTTTCCCTCTTTTTGGTACTGGAAGGCTGCATTAAGGTCTCCCTGAAGTATTCTCTTTTCCAGGCTGAACAAGCCCAACTCTTTCAGCCTATCTTCATAGTTGAGATCCTCAACTATCAGCATCCCTGTGGCCCTCCTCTGGATTCACTCCAACACCTCAATATCTTTCTTGTACTGGGGACCCCAGAGCTCAGTGCAGTACTCCAGGTGGGGGTCTCACCAGAACCTCTGGTTGCTTCATCTCTGCTGCTCCTTTCTTCTCACACTCTTCCTCTGAACCATCATGGGTTCCCTTCCATGGGATAGTGTTCTTCATGAACTGCTCCAATGTGCATTCTTCCTGTGGGCTGCAGTTCTTCCTCAACTGCTCCAGTGTGGTTCTCCCACATAGGACACATTTCCAGACACAAAATCTGCTCTTGTACAGGCTCTTCTGCATGGTCTGCAGAGAGAGAAATACTGTTTTCAGTAAGCTGTCTTTCAAGAAGGCTGTGGGGATGTTTTTGAGTGTTTTCTTATTTTTCTACTTGAAGTGGAATAACTTTGTCTCAGTAATATTTTTTGCAGCAGATTGCCTTGCAATTATTAATAAAGATTAGAATTATCAGATTAATATTGCATGTGGAATGACAGGAAGCATTTCTGCTTTTAGAAATTGAAGGGTTTAGACAATGCATGATCCCATACCACTATTATTAAAAAGCCAAACTACTTTGATCTCCCAAGATTGTTAAATAATGAATATAGAAAGCAAATAATGAGCTAAAATCCAGTGTGATTTATGATACTTACTGGTTTTGGCTGGAATAGAGTTAATTTTCTTCATAGTAGCTTTTATGTTTCTGTGTTTTGGATTTGCTGAACAGCAGTTGCGCAGCTTCAAGCTATTTTCTATTTCTCACATGAACTCACAGGCAAGTAGTCTGCAGCTGTGTAAGAATTTGGGAGTCAACATGACAGGGACAGACAACCTAAACCGACCAAAGGGACATCCCATGCCATATAATGTTGTGCATTGTAATAAAAGCTGGGGAAAGAAGGAGAAATCACGGGAATCAAGAACTGAGGCATTTGTCTTGCCAGGTAACTGGTATGCATGATGGGGACTTGCTTTCCTGGAAATGGCTAAACATCGAATGATGGAAAGTAGTAAATTAGTTCCTTGCTTTGCTTTACTTGAGTGTACAACTTTTGTTTTCCTATCCAACTGTCAAACTCAACTCCTTTTTCTCAGTTTTACTGTTTTGATTCTCTCCCCTATCTGATTAGGTAGGAGTGAACGAGAAACTGTGGGATGCTTAGCTGCCTAGTGGTGTTATCTCACAACAGATACTAAACTCCATGTACACATGCACAGGCTATGGAAATATATATAGATGATAGAATAATGGAATAGTTTTGGTTGGAAAAGACCTTTAAGATCATCACGTCCAAACATGAACCTAGCACTGCAAAACCAACAACTAAAGCGTATTCACATTCACCACATCTACGCAACTTTTAAGTATGTCCAGGGATAGTAATTCAGCCACTTGCCTGGGGAGCCTGTTACAATGATTGACAACCCTTTAGAGGAGAGATTTTTCTTGATAACCAATCTAAATCTCTCCTGGCACAACTTGGGGCCATTTCCTCTTGTTCTATTACTTGTTACTTGGAAGAGAGACCAATACCCATCCAGCTATGATCTCCTTTCAGGTAGTTATAGTGAACAGTACGGTCTTCCCTCCGCCACCTTTACTGCTTGTAAGTGTTTGAAAATAGCCTGGTGAGCAATTTTCCCAGCTCCCTGAGTACTCTTGGGTGAATCCCATCTGCTCCCATAGACTTGTGTGTGTCTGAGTGGTGTAGCAGGTCACTAACCATTTCCCCTTGGATTATGGGGACTTCAGTCTTCTGCCCATCCCTGACTTCTAGCTCAGGGAGCTGGATACCCAGAGAAAATTTCTCTTAGTATTAAAAGACTGCTGCATTAGTTACCTCAGCTTTGTCTTCTTCCTTTGATGCTATGTTTTGCCCTGCATCCAATAAAGGATGGAGATTCTCCTCAGACATCCTTTTGTTGTAAATATATTTATAGAAATATTTTAATTGGCAATAGCCAAATCAAGTTCTAGCTGGGCTTTGGCCCTTCTGATTTTTATCATGCATAGCCTAACAATATGTATATATCTGTAAAAACCTGCCATTTTCTAATGAATATTGTACAGTGTTAACTATGTAAGTCATTAGAAGTTATGCAGATCATGTCTGAAGCTCTCTTTGACTAATGTTGTTTTCCATTTAACTTTTCATCTTAAAATTTACCCAAAACTTTATTATTTGCCAAGATATCTTCTGTTTTAATGGTAAAAATTTTGGGAGTCATATAAGACTACTAAAGTATAATTCCATCTATAAAAACATTGCTAAAAGAGAAGTAATGATTCTATGATTCTATGATTCTATGATTCTATGATTCTATGATTCTAATCTTGAATTAAATCTGGCTATTCCAACTAGAAACATGGTGTGTAAAATATTGAGGCAAGCCAAATGTTTTATTTTGAAAGTGACACTTGAATTCAAGGCATCCTGAAGCAGAAGCATAAAACTAAACAAAAACCTCACCCCAAAAAAAAACCAAAACAAAAATCCCACAAAATAACCCAAACAACAAACTCTAGACAAATAAATCTGTTATGTGTTATGGAGCTCTAAATAAGCAATGAAAACATAGGAAGACAAAAATTAAAAAAAAAATATTTAAATGTAGTTCAGTTATTGGGATAATTGGTAATTGTATTATTATCTATCACAGAATATTAGGAGCTGGAAGACACCTCAAAAGACCTTCCAGTTCAACCCCCCTGTCCGAGCAGAATCATCTAGAGTAGATCACATAGGAATGTGTCCAGATTGGTCTTGAATGTCTCCAGAGAAGGAGACTCCACAACCTCTCTGGGCAGCCTGTTCCAGTGATCCGTCATCCTCACAGTGAAAAGGTTCCTCCTTATATTAAGATGGAACTTTCTATGTTCCAGTTTGGAACCATTTTCCCTTGTTCTATCACTGGCCATATATACACTTGAAATTTGCTATAACTTAAGACATGTAACTGTGAAGTAAGTTTCATACTGAACTAATGGATTCACTGACAGATGCTGTCTGAGAAAAGAACATGCCACAGAGACTCTCTTCAAAACATTTTTTGACATCTGCACATTGAAATGAGAGCATACCTTTTCAGAATTTAAACAGGACCTGTAAAAAATATTAGTTGGTTATAATATATTGGATGCAAATGTTTCCCCAGATATGTACATTATAAATGATCTTAATCTACCAAGTTGATTCTTAAAAGAAACATGTTATAGAACATCTTTGTTTTGGTTGAAATATTAGAAGACTGTAGGAGTGGTCAAACTCTGTGACAAATCACCCAGACAGGCTGTGGAGTATCTAAACTTAAGAAATATTAAGAACCTGATTGGACACAGCCTTGGGTAAACCTGCTGTGGTTGACTGCTCTCAACAGTGTTGGGTTAGAGAATCTCTAGGGATTCCTTGCAACCTCATAGATTCTGTAATTCCATGATTCTGCGAGACAGATTTTCTGTAATAGTAGTTTTAGTAATAAAATTATATTAAAACTTTGATTTAAGCAGCAGCATGCATCAATAAATATAAACATATATTGTTGCAGTTGAGGAAAAAGTGAATGAGACACACACTCTCATAGAGAGAAAAAGTGTCTAACCTTTATTCTCCTAAGATAGCTCTTTTATATGATTCTTTAAGGAAATACTTATGCTCTAAATTCAAGGATTGGATACAAGGCTTACAAGATGTACTTGGACTAACATGATTGGTTACATACTAGCATTTATCTCTCAGTTGACAACTATCATTGTTTCTGATCTCCAGATGGCTGGGCTCTTTGTTCTTGTTCAGTCTTCTGAGTTTTATGGTCTCTTTCTTATCCGGAGAGATCTTGGCCAAGGACACAGCGTCCTTGACAACTCATGGCAACTTCTTGTATATCGGTTGAAGTGCTATGGCTCCCACGAGGCCTGTGACAATATATATTAAAATGGTAGTTATTTGGGGGAAAAATTATAGCAAGCAAATTATATTTTGGGTTTTTTTTTCTATTTTCACTATTTCTTATGTCTATTCAGGTTTTTGAAGTTGGGAACTATTGAACAGAAATATTAAATTTTGAAAATATGAAAGTAGCATACCTATTTTTGAAATAACTTACTGGGGAGTTGGAGATAAGGACTGTGTGGAAACAGAACCTACTTCATTTATTTGTTCTGTTGAAATAAACTACAGTAAGCCCAAGTAATTCTTACGATACATAATTTTTATAGAACAACCTCCTTGGATAATTCCTGACATCTAAATGCTCTATATTTAGTCATCATGTCTTATGACTGTCTCAAACACACAATAAGCTTATAGAAGTGGTGGGCCTCCTGGGCCACTGTGCTTTCAACACAACACAACAGAACAGGCTATATACTGCTTATCCTTATAGTTAACCCCATTAATACATATATTCATTGACAATAATTTTCAACAACATAGCTGCTTTCTACTTCTAGCATTATTTCTTAGTTGTTTCAGGAAATTTGGTATCTCTGACACAATTGTACTTACACAGTCACTTAAGTTGAAGACCCAAACAGTAAAAATGTATTTTCTGAAGTTAAATAGAATTTCAATTAGTGCTCATTTCTACTTGTCCTATCACTGAGCACTACTGAAGAACGTCAATCATGTCCTATCACTAGGCACTAGTGAAGAATGTCAGACAGAATGGCTCTGTCTCCTTTACTCCTTGAAAACATTCTCTTTTTCAGGCTAAAAAGTTGCAGCTTTGTAAGCCTCTTTCATAAGTCATATGAAAGACGCTCCAGATCCTTAATCATCCTAGTGACCATCACTGATGGACTAAGCCTCAGTAAGTCCTGGATGTCCATGGCTTTCTTGTATGACTTCCTTGCCCCCTTTTATTTATTTTTTTTTACAGTAAGATAACTCTCTCTTATGACTTTAGTACTATTTTATTTGTTAAATGCACATGTTGCTTTATGTTGTCTAATTTTGATTCAACAGTTTATGTCACATAGCATCATTTCACTCTCAGGTTTAATGAGACTTATTTCTTGAGTGGAAGAGCCATAAGCCAGGCAGTTTTATGAAATCATTCCTCAGTTTTTTTCATGGTATTAATATTTTCTCAACATTCACTAATTTTTCAAATGTTTCTACAGGCAGGGGCATGAAAACATTTGTTGTGAACAAATTTAAAAATTCATGCCAATACACACAGAAGAAATCACTGAATATGTGCCCAGATCTATTCCTCTACATTCCTTAGCCAGACTGAAAGATTATGATGTGTTCCATGTAAAAGCCACCACACTTTTGCATTTCTCCCTTTGCCCCTTAGGAGGATAATTTAATTCATGGAGACGGTGGTATCTTTTCTGCTAAGAGTCTATTTTGACAGATCTATGTCTAGTATAGTGTGTGCTTTAATTTTGTGGTAGTTGTTCTGTCAAGTGCATAGGAATAGTGGAATTAAAGCAATGCTCAAACAATAACATGTTTTCAGCAGCGGGAAGGGAGTGAACAGGATCTCTTGTGACTACAGAGTTTTAATTTTTTTTCCACTGGCTTCTGAATAGCATGTAAAGAGTGTATTTAATGCCTCATAGAGATGCCCTGCAAGACATGACCAAATTAATCCCATATGATTTAATATCAACAAGCTATTCTCTCTATTTAGCTATGAAGTGCTTAAAATGTTCCTTTTTAAATCTAGTGCATCTTTTTAACACATTGTGATGCTTTGGCTCTCAATTAATAATCCTGTATAATGTGAGTTGTTTGACTGGAGTCAGCTCTTTTGCAAAATGCCTTTCATCACAGACTATACCAGTCCTTACAGTGCTCAGACTTCCTTTATCTTCTCCATATCTTTAATTTTATAGCATGTCAGCATGCCTGAAAAGCTTCAGTAGATTTAACACTTGTGAATGTTTGCTGTTTGTACAGAGTTTAGCATGTATTTGAAATCTGAGGCACTTAGTGGAAGAGTTGTGCGATTTTAGTAACACTTTTCTGAAAGTCCTTATGTCCATATTATAAGAAATATATTGATAAAAGGGAATAGTGGCCAAAAGAAGCTAGGAAGAAGGAAGAAAATCTTAAATAATCAGTTAATGGTCATGATTTTTGTTTAACAAGACTGCATTAGCATTATTCAAAAAAAGGGGAAAGTGGGACTTTGAACTTTTGTTTCTGTTTTAGTCTAACAGAAAACATCTTTCATACCACTTAGAAAGGATTTATAACCTATGTGAGCAATTGGAAATAGGATCGCAATGCACAGGTTCATAAAAATTTTCAATGCAAGTAAGCCAGAGGAGAATATATTGTCAAAAAGTCCATCCTTCCAAGGATGGCAATGCAAATAGATGCTTCCTTATTGAGAAATGAAGTGACTGATAATTTACCTTAATACAACTTTCTTATTACAACCTAACTTAGGTTATAATTCAAAGTTGATTTCATGCAGAAACATTTAAAAGGTTCTGTTCAAAATGACTCATGAATCATTTGGGTTCTTTGACTATGGGGTGGTTTACTCACCACCTGGCCTGATGGCTATGGATGGGTCTTGTCTGTCTCCAAGGGGAAAATGAATCCTAGCTCAGGAGCTGGCCGTGCTCATTGAGAGGGCTGTAAACTAGGTATGACGGGTGGAAGGGGACAAATTGTTGCTTGCTGGGGTTGAGTAGTTCACAGATATCAACTTGAGTTGATGAGGGAAGGTAGTGGTCAATGAGACAGAGAAGGGCTTGTGGATGATGTTGTTCTAGGAGATTGCAGGGAAAAGTCTCTGGATTGTCCTGTAGCATATTGTGAGGACTCCTTGGATAAGGTACCTACTCCCCACCCAAAATCTTGAGTCCCTTCAGTGATACCTGAACCAGCTGCTTCCCTAAAGTGCCTGCATACTAATGCAGGCAGCACGGGAAATGGGCAGGAACAGTTAGAGATCTTTGTGCAGTCGCAAGGCCATGATCTCATTGCAATCATGGAGATGTGGTGGAACAGCTTGGATGACTAGATTTTGTCATGGATGGCTATGTGCTTTTTAGGAAAGACAGGCTGAGGAGGAAAGCGGTGGAGTTGCTCTTTATATGGAGAGCAGGTAGAATGTATTGAACTCCACCTGGGGGAGTGTGATGTACCAGTGGAAAGCTTGTGGTTGAGAATCAAGGGGAAGTCTAGTATGGGGGATACTGTTGTGGGTTTGTACTACAGGCCCCCTGATCAGGAGAAGAAGGTTGATAAAACCTTCAACAAGCAGCTGGAAATATTCTCACAATCCCAGGTGCTGGTTCTTGTGGGGGATTTTAACTACCCAGGTATTTTCTGGAAGGCCGGCACAGCTAGCTACGTGCAGTCCAAGAGGTTCCTCCAGTGCATCAATGATGCAGAAAACGGTCCTTTTAGCTGTCAGGGTACACTGTTCACTTATATTCAGGCACCAGATCTTTTTCTTCAGGGGTGCTCTCTAGACTCTTGTTCCACAGTTTATACATATATAATAAGGATTATAAAATCCAAGTTGGAGAATATGGTACTTTCTCTTGTTAATTTTCATAGACTTTCTGATTGACCAGCTCTCTCATCTATCTAGATCTCTTTGTAAGATTTTTTGACCTTTGAGAGAGTCTGCAGCTCCTGCTAATTTAGTATCATCACCAAATTTACTTAATTCAATTCCAGTATCCAGATCATTTATAAAAACACTGAAGAGCACTGTCACTAAAATTGAGCCCAGAGGAACCTCACTGGTGACTGGCTACCTGACTGATGTATCCTCATGTGTTGCAAGTCTTTGAGCCTGACCCATCAACCAATTTCTCATCCTATGTATTGCGGACTTGTCCGGCTATGTGCTGGACATTTTGTCCATGAAGGTTACTGTGAGAGACAAGTATTAAAGTCTTTTCTAAATTAACCCCCCACACCCCCCCAAAGGAAAAAAAAAAAACTAACAAAAAAACCCCACAACAAAACACCAAGCAACCAAATAAAAAAAAAACCCTATCTCAAAACTAAAGCCTAAACCAACAACAAACTCATATCCACTGTCTTCCCTTGGTTAACTAGATGGGTGACCTTGTCCTAAACAGAAATTAAGTTAGTTAAGCAGGACTTTCCCCTCAAGAACCTGTGCTGCATTGTCTCTCAAATGTTTTTCAAGAACTCTCAGAATAACCTCCTCCATAATTTTACTAGGTACTGAAGTGAGACTGACAGGCCTGTAATTACCAAGGTCTTCCTTCTTACCCTTCTTGAAAACTGGGGCAACATTTGCCAGCTCCAGTCATCTGGGACCTCTCCAAACTCCTAAGACTGTTGAAAAATAATGTTGAGAGGTTCTGTGATGACATACCAACTCTTTCAGTATTCTGGGATGAATCCCATCAGGCTCCATAGATTTATGAGCAGCTGGAGCAGCAAGTCTTGAACAATTTCAGACAGCTGGGAGTTTATCATTCCTCCAGTAATGGTCTTCCAATACAGGGCTGCAGGGGTCTCAGGACCCATCATCAGTGCTGAATGTAGAGGTGAAGAAAGCATTAAATGTCTGCTTTGTCCACATCCCTATTTGTGAGGTAACCAACCTCATTAAGTAACTGACTTATGTTTTCTCTGATCTTCCCTTTGTTGTTAATATATTTTAAGAAAACCTTTTTTGTTGTCCTTCACAGTGCTGGCCAGCTTTAACTCTAAATGAGCTTTAGCTCTACAAATTTTCTCCCTGCAAAATCTATTGGAAAACCTTTGACAGACTTGATGAATGACATTTTTCTTATCAAAGATAGAGATTTATTATTTTATGCAGCATGAGTCTTTGGTATAAATCTGAAGCTAATATTTCATTAACTCGTTTCTTGTAAAGTACATTAAATGAATTCCCATTTCTGTAAAATACTATCTAGTGTTCATTTGCTTAGTCACTTATTGCACAAAATAGTCTTACACATTAATGTAAAGATTATGATTACTACTACCACTGCATCATTATTATTATTATGTTTAATTATAATATATTATAATAATATTCAATAATAATATTATTTATCTCAACCGAGGAGGGATTTTCCATTCTCCTCCCCATCCCACTGGAAGAAGAGGCGTGAGCGAGTGGCTGCATGGTCTGTACATAGCAGTTGGGGTTAAACCACAACAGTAAACCAAGAAAATTTGCTGCATTTGTAATTCTGGCAGTATAAATTCTAATTATAGAATTCTAACAACATGCTATTAAGAGTCAAATATGACATATTGTGTTGACAAGCTACTGTATAAGATGATACTTAATGGTTACCTATGGGAATGTGGAAGATTAGCAAGGTTGCAGAAACTGGAAAAGGCATTTGCAATGCATATCATTAAAAGGAAACTTTATTTTTTTAAGGAATAGGAGAATTGTGTTCTTAGAAATATATTATTGAAATATATACTTGGAATCTGTATATTTAGTTAAAAGAATGTTGTAAGTTATAATGTTAAGTTTTATTTCATATAAGAATGTTTTTATTCATTGTTTTGTACTCATGATTGCAAAAAAAAAAAGAATCAAACTTTTTGATCATTCTAAAGATGGCAAGGTAAATGAAGAGCCTCTAATTTTCATTTTTCAAGAACAGTTCACACTTTGGCTATTTTCTTTCAAAGCATGGAGAAATAGGAATTGCAGGTGAGAAGTAGGAGAAGTCATATACCTTCATTTTTGCAATTCTTTTGATACTGCCTACAAAATTTTCCTCATAGGATTCCTGTCAGGTGAGCAAAAAGCTGATTTTAAAGCTGTACTAAAAGAACGGGTTTTAAAGGTTTACTGTGAAACTTGAGGAATGGACTGAGCAGAATTCCAAGGGAGACTGATGGCTCTAGTAATGTTCAGCAGGTTTTTTAACAGCCTAGCTGATGGAATGGCAAGTACACTCATTAAATTTGCAGATGGCATCAAGCTTCTGGAGTCTGTAAGTATATTGAAGTTGAATTCAGATTCTTTTCAGAAAATGGAGAAAATAGAAAAAAAGATGCAATTATACGAGGATATTTACAAGGTGTAAAAAAGCAAGTGCATTAAATGTGGGTGGAGAATATTTAGGTAAGCTATCGAAGAAATTAAATTATTTTATCTGGACAAAAATGAGAAAGAAAAGAGATCATATAATAGCCTTTATATATAGAAGATACCTGCCATGAGGTAGTAAACATTCCTCCATGTTGCCTGTAAATAGGTTGAGACTTGCATTACTTGAAGCAATACTAATATCAGGATTTTTTTAATTTTTTTTTTTTTTGGTGACTCTAGGAATCCTTCAGCCCTTCTATTCTGCCCTGGTGAGACCACACCTGGAATATTGTGTCCAGTTATGTGCCCCTCAGTTCAAGAAGGACATACAACTCCTTGAAAGAGTCCAGTGCAAGTCCACAAAGATGATGGAGTGAAACACCTTCCATATGAGGAAATGCTGAGGGAGCTGGGTCTCTTTAGCTTGGAGAAGAGGAGACCTCATTAATGTTTATAAATATGTTAAGGGTGTCGGGAGGATGGAGCCAGGCTCTTCTCAGTAATGGACAGTGATAGGACAAGGGGCAATGCTTCCAACCTGGAACATAGGAAGCTCAGTGCAAACACAACAGTTGAAAGCAGCTGCAAAACACTCTCACGGGAATGTATGGAAACACTGACAGGGAATGGATAAGTTAGCAAATGAGTCAATCTCAACAGGTAAAGAACCCAATAGGCAGAAAGGACTGACACAAGTTAAATGTGGATCTACACTGGGGGCAGATGCAGGGAGAATATCTCTTTGGATGTAAACTATAGAATATCATTGTACTAGGGATTACCACTTCAACAAAAAGACTGAAATGCCATTAGGGCTATATTTCACACAGGGAAAAAATCCTATGTGAATTCTTTGACCACTCTAAGTCTTCAATAAAGACAGTCTAGATATTTTCTGCGGGTGTCAGAAGAAGTTGTGAAAGTGAATAAATAAAATGGTAAATAAATAAATAAAGAAACAAATAGAATTTAGGTTTACTCTTAACAGAAAAGAGTTTTATTAAATAAGTATTGGTTTTGGGTTTGAGTTTCCTTTTCTATAAATAGCTAGTTTGAATGAAGAAGTTGTCATCTATCCTTTTTCTCAGCTGTCAAAATACATTCCCAATGCTTTCTTGCTTCAATATAAAATACAATTTTATAGGAAGCATACAAGGCATTTTTCTGTGATTCTTTTGTTTCAGTTCTCTGAGGTTTCACAATTGTATCTTTATTGATTCTTCCCTTTTCTTTTGCCTTAATCTGAAGTACAAATATTCTAGTTTTTCTTCCTTTATTACATAATTTCCATGAGAAACATCTGCTGCCTGTAATTTGCATCTCTTTCTATACCTCATATACTTTTCATTCTCAGCTTCCCAGCCAGAAGTCACAGAGTTTAACAGACCTCAAGTAGGTCTCTCTACCTTTCTAAAATTTCAGGAAATAAATTTTTGACACATCTGGAATCATTTGAAGGACTATATTTTTCTATCACAAAACTTTGTATAAAATGCTTTGTGTAGTATAAATTGATAGCGATGAAGAATACTTAAGTAAAACACCAAATGCATAATCCTTTAGTCTACTTTTATATTCTAATGCAGCCTAAGATTTGTAGATAACAGGAAATCTGTTCCTTGGCTGATGGGCATGGTTTTCCAAAGCCCTAGTTCATGCTATTTCAGGTACCTGAGAGTTATATTTAAGATTTATATCCAGCTCATTCTGAACATAGTTACCTTGATAATTTTAAAACACCGTGTTATTTATCCCTTACAAAACAGGATGTCCTTTACCATGTCTACTGTTTTTATTATTTTGTAAAGAAGGACAAAGAGTTTATAGAATCCAGGGAAAAATTAAAACCCATGAGACAACTATTTCATGTACTAAGAAAGAAGGAAATCAGTGGTGTATGAATCTGGATATGGGTCACACAATAATATTATAGCAAAGAGGTTATATGATATTATTGTAAAGTAAGAACAAGGTCATAGGTATATAGAGGATAGTACATCAATTTGGAGTGAGGCTGTAGAGTTTCTTGCTTTGTCCTGGTTTCATGATGACACTTGTTTAGTCAGCTAAACAAGATCGAGTTTTATAAACAGTGGTTTTGGTTCAACAGTACGAAAATTTTTATCTGGTCATTGCACAGAAAACTATCAATAAAAAAAGGCAGGATCAGAACTCATAACAAGGAATTAGACCAAAAGAAAGTCAACAACCATAACTGATCAATTTAAAGAACCACAGAAATTAATCAGAATGAATTAACATAAATGTCTATAAATGTGTACAGAGAAAAAGTACAGATTACCAAAATAAAATAAAATCTTAGTGTTATATTTATGCATTTCAGAAGACACAAGGAAGAAAAGTTTCCAATTACTATTTCTGATGGATAACAGAAGAATGGGAGGTGGAAAGGGAAAAAACCATTTTTTAGATCTCCAAATCAGTTGAGAATATATAGGTGACCTCCTGACAACTGCTACAGCTGAAAGTGATTAAAGGGGTGTTTGTACACAAATATGTAACTCACCTTTGGAAATACAACATTAAAATTTCAGATTTTTTAAACCTTTGATACGAGTTCCCTTTAAAATTTTTATATTTCAAATGAGCTACATGTTTCAAAAGGAAACTAGTAGTCAACTACAAATTATGGTACTAGTATCAGTATGCTAAACATGGAAATTATTATTATTTTTAAGATAAGCCAGTTGTCACAGCCAGAGAGCATGAATGGTTTAAAATGTAATATGTATCTGCTTACCATACTTCAGAGTGAAAAGACAGCCAACACTTTGGTATCCTAAATTTGCTTTCAGTGTTTCTCAAATACTTTTTCTGTCTCTTCTGTCTCCCCTTAAACTTCCACACCCTTTGTTTTTCTCCACAGCACTCTTTGGCAAGGGGTACTACAGGGCTGCTTGCTATGATGTGGAGAATCAGCTGCTTTTGATGGTTCTGAATTTGGCTTCTAGTAGCTTCAAATGAAGATCTTGAGCAATGGAATGAAGAGTGAATAACACTTCCTCCATGTCCACTACACAACTCATAGATTTGTAGACTTTTAATATATTCTTTCTTTATGATCTCTTAATGATCTTTTAGTTCTTTACATAGCCTGTTTAGTTATAATAACTCCTAATTACAAGTATTTACTTTTTTCTGTTGAAGTTCAGCATTACAGAAGACAAAAAGGAAAAATATCCAAATAACATACTGTTTATGATTCTATTAAAAAAGTCCATCAATATACCATGTTTCTGTTCCTGTCTTTCACATTTCAATAGTATTAAAATAAATGCTAGGAAAAAAATCAGAATTAATTACTTCTAATGTTTAAAATGTAAGCTGAAATCAAATGGACTGCTGACACGCATACTCTATTGTGTAAGATAAATACAGCCAGTGTTGTCTCCTGAATTTTATGTTTAGAAAATTTGTGCAAAAAAACCCAACAACAATAGAAAACCTAGCAGAAGAATGACTGGTAATAGGTTTTATCTGAATTGGTCCCTCTGACTCACAAACCCCATGAAGAAGTTTGGCTCATGGAAGGATCATAATACATGGGAAATGGCAGCACTAATGGGTACCAAAATGAAAAAGATAGCATTCTGGTGAGATGAAAGCTCAGAAGAAAACTTTAAAATCCTGTAATTAACAAAGACGGTGATGTATTGCAATATACTCAATTTTAAAATGGAAGATACTATATAAAGCACATCTATTGATTACCATAAATTTCAACTAACATTTTGATCTATGGGTAATCATTATTTCTATTATACATCTACATTTTACATTGTTTCTATCACAGAATCCCATAATTAATAGCTATTCTCTCCTTGGGTGTTAAAAGAAATAGTAAGTGGGAGGGCAATTTGATATCTATATTGAGAAAAAGAATAATCTTAAAGACCTACTGTTCCACATACCTGATCTTTAAAGTCCACTTTAGCTGTTGGCAATATGTCTATAGCTGTAAATGCATAATATTGTAAAAATGCAATCAGACTAATTCTTCATTTTGAGAACTGTTGGAAAATATTTTAAAATACTATAGTTATTGGAGGAAAAACACTGTTTGCAAATGATGTAGGCAGCGAAATATAAGGTCTCAGTTCTGTAAAAAAAAAAAAAGTATTCATCAATACATGGGACTACACACAATTTTAGCATTAGGTATATGCAGAGCTTTTGGCAGAATCAGGTTCTAAGCATGTGTTTCATATTTCCCTAGCATTCATAGCTTTCTGCTTTGGATCTGTCCTGGTTTCAGCTGAGATAGTTAATTTTCTTTCCACTAGCTGGTGGATGGTTTTAGTGTGAGATTAATATTAATGTTTTCAGTTGCTGCTAGGTAGTTGTGCCTACACTCAGTCAAGGACTTCTAAAGTTCTTGTGCCCTGACATGAGCCTCTGCTCATTTTTATGTCCCTCATCTGGACCTGCTCCATCAGTTCCATGTCTTTCTTGCACTGACAACTTCACAGCTGTATACAGTACTCCAGGTGAGGCCTCACCATAGTAGGGTAGAGGGGCAGAAGCAGCTCCCTTGACATGCTGGTCATGCTTCTCTTAATGCAGCCCAGGATATGGTTGGCCTTCTGGGCTGCAACATAGTCCATCCATCAAATCCATATCTCTCCAATTTAAAGAGAAGGATATTGGGGACTGTGTCAAAGGCTTTACAGAGTCTAGATGGACAACATCAGTAGGTCTTTCGTCATCCACCGTTTCATTAGCAAAGCATGAAAAAGTTCTCATTTTTCCAAAAGGCTGGGTTTTTTTGTATTCTAGTATACTAAGAAGAATCAATAAGCTGAGCTCTGAATATTGAAGGAAAACACAAAATGTCACTAACCTAAGGGAAGAACTATCCTCACTGATCTTGTGAGCTATGGTCTTTCTGATGACACTCTTGTAGCTGAATCAGCCAGGTCCTCAGAGAATGATGTCACATGGAAGACTTATCCTTTGCAAGAACTGTTCATAGAAAAAAGATCTGGGATGGTTAAACCCTAGATTTCTTTTATTTGAAGCAGTGAAGACTGACAGGAGGCATAAGATGGGCAGAGAGACAACAGAAAATTGCACTATAGCAAAGCGCTGCACTGTCACTTCATCACTGGTGTGTGTATATAAGCAGTGTTTAGGTTGTGGTTACTTATGGGTGGGTCTGTCTTCCAGATACTCATAACTCAATTAGTAATTAATAGATATTTGCAGTGATTTTGTTCTCATAATTTCCTGTATCTTTAAGTATGGGACTCAACCTGAGGGGTTTTTCACAGTCTATCCAAATGATACTGGGGCTTCATATAAATTTTTGGGCAACTAAGTTTATTTCAGCAGATGATCATGACAGAAAGACGTTTTCAACATCTGCTTTGTAAATGGTACCAGAAATTTTACTTTGCAGTGGTTTAGCGTTGGCTAGCAGACAAGGGCCCATCCAGCTGCTCAGTTACTTCCTCCTCACTAGGATGGTGAGAAAATAGGAAGAACAAGAGTGAGAACATTTATGGGTTGATATAAAGAAGTGGGGATTTCTCTACAGTTAGTGTTGTGGGAAAAAGATTCGACCTGGAAGAATTCACTTATTAACAGTTAAAAGAAATCCTTAATTACTAATTAAGGTAGTGGGAAAAAAAAACAAAACAACCATAACACCTAGAAACCAACATTATAGAGTTAGACAAAATAGCTTTTCCTCCTCCTTCACTAAGAGCAGCTTCAGAACAGACACCTTTCCCTCTTGCATGTAATTGCTGCCAGTTACACTTGGTGCTGTCAGTGAGGCAACAGGCAGTGTGGCTGGTTGTGGCCAGGACATAGAGTTTTCCCTATGCTCCATCCTTTGGCCTCTGTTCTGCTCTGGTGTGGGTCCTCCATGGACTGCAGTACCTTCAAGGGGAAAGAGCTGTGCCTGATCCACCATGGGTCACCTATTCCTTCTCCCCCAGACTCCCCTTTTCCAGTCTCAAGTTTACTCTTTCATTCACTCTTCTATCTCCTCCCACCTCTCCTAGCAGCACAAGGGAATCGGGTTATGGTCAGTCCATAAAATCTGTAGTTCTGTAACTGTAGCACAGGTGGATAGAGATTTCTAGGCACTTTAATATGATGTAGGAGGGCACAGCACAGACTTGTGAGCTGATGGCTTTGCAAACCCCAGGTATTACAATGGGGAAAAAAATCCCAAACAAACAAACAGAAGGAGATATTTGATTTGATCTGAAAATTTTTGAATAAAGGAAATGGCTCTTTATAAATGTTCAGTATTTTTCAGGAACCAATGGAAACTGGTCTGCTATGAAAGAGTTTTTCACAATAAGCAAGATTGTCCAGGCTCTATAGCCTTTTAATCACTCTCCAGGACTGGTAAGAAAACAGAGTTTTACTGAGCTGTTTTAAGTCTCAACAAGCTGAATATATTTTCCTATGTTCTTCTGAACAACCAGTGGTGTGATCCTGAGCTATTTATTTTCTCCTGCTTGCAGCACACACTAGCTATCTGTGAGAAACTAGAGTTTATGTCACTAAGGTTTGTGAGACCATAATCCTGGATTAGCATGCCTTAACTGCCAAGGAGACACTCTATCCTTCTTCATCTTTCTGGAACACTGTAAGAATTTTCTCATGTTTTCCTACCTTCTAGGTGTAAATCCAGCACTTTGCAGACATGAGTATGGATGCAAAAAAAGACTGACACTTTAAATACTACCCGAATACATTAGATTTCAAGAATGCGGTTTTACCTTTGTCTTACGTCCCCAAAGAGTGGTATAGAGTGATACAAAGGAAGATTATGCTCTCTTCCCAATATGTCTAAGGTTTTTGTGATTGTGTTTTGGTGGCTTGTTTGTTTGGTTTTGTTTCTTGTTTTTGGTTTGGTTCGTTCAGCGTTTTTTACAGCAGACACCACCACAAAATTCACCACACTGTAAAATTTATGTAAGAAATCACCATATGCTTCACTAGTGAAAATGCTTATGATTTAATGTTGATTTAATGTCTCTTCAGAAGAACTCCTGCTTTCACTGCAGAGTGCTATAAACACTAGTGAAATAATATGTTATTTCAGCAGCAAATATCTTGCTGGTTTGAGAAGCACCTGTTTACCTCAAACCCAAGCACACTCTACATGCGCAAATATTTACAGATGCTGCCAGAGGCCACTTTTCCGAAACAACTATCAGAATACAGTAGCTAAATAATCTGCCTGCTATTATTAAAATAAATGAAAAAATGAATTCATAATTGCTGAACAAAATGTGAACATGTAGATACTATTTAGCATTTTTCTGAATCTGTTTTGCAAAGTGTAGACTGCTGCCACTCTGATTTGGCATCACATTAAGATTATATTGATATAAGTAAGGTTCAGAGTTATTAAAATTGTTGCTTAAAGGAAAAAATAGTTTAATGGAAAGAAATTGTCATTATACACTTCATGGCTATTTCTGAAAAAGAAATAACCTTTGGGAAACAAAAAAACAAAAAAAAAATTGGTATCCAGATGCAGAAATTGTATCTTGATTCTTTAGGATTGGAGTATTGGAGCTACTGCTGCTTATAGAGAAATAGAGCAAGATCAGAAATAAAAGTACCAGAGTTGCTGAATCCAGGTGATTGAGAAAGCTGAGGTTGCCACAGCTTCATGTCCCCAGGTCTCGGCAGTGGTGAGACTGAGCATGTTCCCAACGGGTGCACATGCACATGGTGCACACACACACATTAACACAGGTGACACACTCAGCATTCACACATTCACAAATGGCCTCATCCTGCTCTCCTCTCTAGCTGATCAGAATGAAAGTCCCTTTGTCTTAAATACATTTCCACATCTTCAGTTTGGGTCTCTCCTGTCTCCCCCTTCAATGCCAGGATTCCCCAGTGGTTGACTGTTATTTGTTATGCCTTTATTACACAAGACCCACATTCCAAATCCAGCTCAGATTCCCCTCAACCACAGACACAGGCACATGCGCAGCCATCCACAGGTACATCACGGACCCTCCAAAGGAATCTTCCTAAGCTACCTGCAGCATTTAAATTGTCTTCTTTTAAACAATACTCCTATTTCGTGGATAGGAGAAGGATTGTTTTTAAAGTATGAGAAAAGCCCAGTAATACAAAGAGAAAAAATTGGGAAAGTCAAGATAAGGCATTAAGCTAAAGAATTCCTATGGGGAATGTGGAGACCAAGTATACCACAGAGGATTTACCCTTGACCTTCATAGGAAGTCATTGATTGTAACATTCTTCTCAGATTTTTATGTTCCTTACTGATATACATGTATTTCTTCCTTGGCAAAATAAGCACACAGCACCTGCCGAATTATTTATTTCAATACAAAAGGAATTATGGTTGAAATTCTGAATTTTTTACTCATATCATACATACATTTCTGAAATAACCCCTTGGGTCAAACTTACTTACAATTGCAAGTGATGGGTTCATTATGAGATGGATATTCTGCATCAAGAAACATGCTTCTATTGGACCCACTTTTGTTTCTGGTTTATTTCCATTGATTCCAATAGACTTAAACAAGAATAATATGCATGCACCTATAATCATAATTTTGAACTTAGAAACAGTTTGAAAAGGATTGAAAACATGAGACACTAGTGTAATTTTATTCCCTTTTTTCTCCTTCATATTATCATGAGAAATGCGTTAAATTTCAAACAGCTTATTTACTTTTTTTTTTTTTTAAAAAAAAAACTTTTACTTGAGCTAAGGATCTGTTTCAGCTTTATGAAATTAAGAATGGTTGTGATGGAGGTGATGATAATCAAGCTGACTGCTAATTACTGCAGATAGCCTAGAATGTGACGTGGTAATTTTCACTCTGTATCTGAATAATCAATCTTAATATCAAACTAAACTAGGTTCAGAGCTGCCATGTAAAGTTGGATTAAGCACTTTAAGATATGAGTGTTACCTATAAAATATGAAAATATCTAGTGTCCTTAAATTATGTTCTCTATCAATGAATGCATAAAATAGCATTAACAGTATTAGGAGATACATGTAAGTATCAGGGAGAGGCTATGTTCTTCAAAAAGATGTTGACTTTGGAAAAAGGTATTTTTAGAGTTGTCTCTGAATGATATTGTGTCAGCTATCCAAGTACCATGTATGTGAAGCATTAAATGTCATGCCACAATATGACAATAACTTTTAAATAAGATATTGTTGGTGAAACGTGTTGCCTATCAGAAGTGAGTTAACTGAAAGAATTGATAAGCAAAGGTAACACATGCTTTTAATGTGTTATTATTAATAGTGGCATTTAGTACACTGGCTTTACTATAGTTCTACTGTAATGGCATTTTCCCTAAGTGAATATATTTGTTTTCCTCTGGATTTTCAAGTACAGTGTAAATGCTCAGATACTATTTAAACAGGATCTGAGACTCTGAAGGACTATATTTATTCATTGCTATTCAACACAACAAACATATGTAGGGCAATGAAAAAAAAAAAGTACATGAAATTGACAGTATTTTGTGTTATAGCCATGCTATATGTATGTCAGAAAGCTGCAGAAGGATGTAAAATTTAATTTTGGAAACACATCCAAAACACTACTGTTTCCAATATGAAGTTGTTTCTTCTTTCTGCTTTCTCTATTCTTCCCAGAAAGATGTGGTGCTTTTTTTAGTGCTTCCCAGTTGTGGCTCATTCAACGTATTTTTTAAAACTTGGCTCCAGCTTGCCTGGGGATTTACTGAATGAGTAAAAGAGTTCTTTGTACTTTGTTGTTTTCCTCATAACTGAACATTGGTGCATACATTTGACTACTTAAAAGATGCTCATTAATGAGAGCAACAGTGAATCTCCAATCTTCTGGAAACTGTGAAGTGGTCTAATGAGAGTCTGTAGACATTTTGTCTTCCAAAGAGGTCAGTAATATATTGAGGATTAAAGGTAAAATCCAAAATTCTCCATAATGTTGCCACTACAACTAAAACAAAGAAATGCATGCAGGGGTTTTAGCTTCCATTCAGATGATGGACAGGAGACAGGAGACTGGCAAATTGTGCATGAACCTATTTTTCATTAATCTCACTAAAAAGAAACAAAGATGGTAATGTGGGCTCCAAAGCAATGAATTGTGCTATGTGTAAGAACTGAGCAACAAAGGAAAAGAGTTAATGACTCTTCATAAATTGTCTCGAGCCTGTTCACATAATTTTCCTGGAAAGATACTTCCCAGATTGCTAAGAAAAAATTAATCAAAAGGAATATTTCCTCCTTTTCTTATGCCTTGTAAAGCAAATGTTAATGTCCTAGCAAATAAGACTGGCACCAGTGCTTTATAGATATTTGCTTTATAAGCAACTTTAATTCTCAGCAACAGATCTTTTAAAAGTGAAATAACCTACATAATGCAAAATACAATTATCTGAAAAATTAAAATGCTGCTCCAAACAATTGAATCCATGGACTTATAATATGATTGGAAAGAACACCCATATGTAAAACATCAAGAGTGTAAATGTTGTTATTACTTTAAATTGTTGTACAAACACCAAAAATAAATCTTGCTTCTCTGACTAAAACCAGCTTATGCTTCCAACAGTGCAGTTTATTTGAAACATTCATATTCCCAGGGTAGCTTATATTTACCCCTCTCCTACTCGTTTGGTTGAAAAAAAAAATAATTTAATACTTTAATAAAAATGGTTGGGTTTTCTGTTGGGCTTTTTTAAGCAGCTTTTTGACACTGTACAGAAGGTTTAAATTGTATATTCTCATTTCAATTAAATTCCAATATTCCAATATTCCAATTCATTTCCTAAGAACATAATTTCAATTTAAATAGCACTGGCTTAACTTCTAGAAATGCCTTAGTATTTTCATGTTTTACAGTTCATAGTACATGGACACGATCACAGCCAAGGTTTGTGCATTACCTTGTTGATTCTTGTCAACTTTGGGGATCAAAATCAAGAAGTAACAAAATGCATTTAAAATTTAGAATGTTGGTTCTTAGCTTCAAAAGCTTGAGTTGCAATTGATGTAGAAACTGATACCTGAGTCGATAAGTTCCATTTATAATCAGTGAAAAAAAGCAGATTTTCTAGTGTACAATTCAGCACATCCAGATCTAGATATTAGAAGGTTCATGCAATACAGTGTCCTTCTTTGTCTTACTATAAGTGGGACCCAGAAACAGTACTCAAATATGAAAATTTCACTTGAAGATCTGAAGTACAATGATCTACATACCAAAGATGCAGAATTTTCCATAAAATTTGCCAAGAATTTCCAGAATCTTGTCCAAACAATTTGTCCAAACAACCAACTGTCCTGCATTTTCTAAGTCAGCTTAAAAAGTCCGCTCTGAAACTGTTGTACTTGACGTGTGATGTTGTTGGTAATGAAGACAACTTACTTCAGATCTACTGTCACAAAACACAGTGAACCAGGTTTTATATTTGGACTTGAAAACACCTTTCTATGTGAAGTATTTTGGGGGAAATTTGTTGGGATTTGTTACTTCTCTTTTATTTCTTGTCTCTTTTTTAGGGAAGCATTTTAATTCTTACATTAAATTGGTTAGATACTGATCCCTGATGTTAAGACCAAGTGGCACAACATTATTTGCAGCCAGTGGGTAAAACTCTACTACTTCAAAACAGGGAAGCTGCAGTCAACTCACTGCTTGGTCCTCTACAAACCACCACTTCTTGCCTAGATCAGAATGATAGTTGACCTTAGGCCATTTCCCAGATTCCTTCCCACTTTATAATGGAGGGAAGTGTAAAAGGCTGGTTTTATGTAATTATGCAAACAATAAAATTTCACTAGCTACTTCTTCAGAACTAGAATATTAATGTGATGTGCTATATAAAGACTTTGGTAGATAGGAAAGATAGTAAAGCTACTTCTTTCCATTCCATTCCTGATATTAGAATTAGTGTAAATGAACTAAGGATAAAGACAATCACTGTATTCTCTATATAAGTAATGTAATTAATAGTGATTCATGTGAACAGAAAATACTTCAAGCACCCTAATTCTAAACTAATTTGAAACTCACAAAAATGAATGAATATTTACAAAACAGAAAAGCAGCAAAAACCCCCATGATAAAATCTTTGCTTAGTAAACTTAATGACAAACAAAAGTTAAAATGACATCCTTTCAAGAAGTACTTGACATTGGTTTAAGTTTTAATGTAAAATTAGAGGGCTGCAGTATTTAAATTATACTATATCAATAATGTCTCTCCTACACTTTTGTAAGTATTTCAGTTTCTCATTATGCAGGAAGGATGATCTGACCTAAGAGGAGAACAGAAAAATTAAGAAAATAGCATAGAAATTATTTTAAGAGTCTCATTGAACTCCCACTACAGTCAATGGGTAAATTCCTAGCCATTTCAGTGGGAGTAGTACTGGACCTATGATAAGCGGATTATATTTTCTAACGTAGAGTATATAGTGGTCATCTAAAATGAGATTCAGAAACTAATTACCCTTCAGGTTCTTTCATCTCATAGAAAGCAAAAGTTATGCAGCAAATACCTATAGGTCTTACTATCCTTGGAGGAACTAGATCACATTTTTTAAATAGAAACATCGGCTCATGCAGTTTGTGGTCAGTCATTTCACAAAACAAGAGATCTAGATGTGAAGACACAAAACCTGTGGATTTAGTCAGGTGAATATATTTCTTAAAAATAGATCTTAGACTGGTTAGGTAGTAAAAATGCTGATCATGGATGCTTTGATGTAGTCATATAAAAATGATAATTTCCACCTTACATTTGTTTTGATGTTTTTTCAAAGATCTTTTTTTTTTTCTGGAATTTTAAAAGATGAAACTTTAAGTACCATTAACTTGGCATGTAATTCTTGCTTCATCAGCTGAAAAAGCAAAATTATTAGCATTTGAGAATAAAGAAACAGCAGCTTTTTGGACATCAGTTGTATAACATTACAAATGTCAGCTGCTTCGGTATTCATTGCTTAATGCTGACTCCTGTGGGATTATTACAATTTCTTCCACTGGCACTGTTGATTCAGTGTTTTGATAAAAGGCATTGTAGCTTGAAGAGAATCAAATTAATTTAATGGAGCAACTTTGATGATTTCCATTAATATTACTGTAATCAGATATCAATATCAAATATTTGAGAAAGGACTTCAGATGCATTTGTAAATAAATTTATAAATCCCATGTATAGGATGAAACTGGAATCAAAGATACTCGAGTAAGAACATATGTCAAAATGACCTGTCTCAAGACTGCAGTGGAGGAGCCAGCATGTTAAATAGCCCAGGCATTGCAAGTACACAGGCACAGTATGGTGCCAGAGGTCTCAGGACTACATATTCAGTGGTCAGTTACTATTATGGAATGGCATAACAACCTAAAGAAGCTGCCCATAGATAATAGCGTGGTTGGAAATATCTAAGATAACAACAACAGCAATTAATTGTACAGGTGCAACCACTCCAGAATTGGTTATGTAAAATTAATGACCCAAATATCCTGCAATGTTAGGTATTTAATTATCATTAAAAGGAAATACCTTGAATGCTTGTGTTTAGTTTAACATTCCACCCTTGAGATTTGACTGCATTTTAAATGCAACACAAGGGCTCCTAAAAATCACTAACAAATATAAGAAAATATTTCATAATACTTTTGTAGAGTACTGATGCAAATTTAAGCAAATGAGGGTTATAGGGCTGAACCAAATGCTGTCTTTTTATAAGTTAAAATCCAAGTTTTGTTGGTTTTTTTCAGGATAAGAAGAGGAATCACTGGTTAAGTGAAGTGCTATAAAGACTGCTCACAGATAATTTCCAAGTTTTTTACACAAAGCATTTTCATACATACTGGTAATACATCATGATACTGAAGCTGCATAAATCAGAGTGCACTACTGATATGTATAAAGTAGAAATTTCCACTTTACAGGAGCAGAAATTGGTACACTTTTGGGAAAACACTGTTTTTAGGAATGTCTCCTGTGCAATCTAGGACAGAGGAAAAAAACAGCGTGCCCTTCAGAAGTACTTTTATTTGATGCAGTATTTAGCAGCTAACAGATTAATTCATATCATCCAGAATGGAAGAACTTCATATGATTAAAAAAAAAACCAAAACATTCCTTTAAAATGTATGATGATGTCTAAATAAAGAGTTGCTTTTTGACTCTTCCTGTAGAGATTCTTTATTCTCAAATAACTTTCTGTTGTTCTGAATACAAATTTACTTTACCACAGAGTTTTAAAACATTCTGCAGTCACCCCTTTCCATTTTTTTTCAGCACCATAATTTATATGTTGTTTTGTCTGGGTATTTGATGATCTGCTAGGCAAAATACCAACAAATTACAGAAGGTTGATTTTGACCTTTTACAGCTTTGAATCTACAGATATTTATGCATGTATTTGGCTTTGTGAGTGAATGTGACTGCTGAGTCAGTACAACCACTTTTATTAAACTTAAAAATTTTTGCAGGGCCAGGATTCAATTCTGCAGAAATCCAGATGCAAACAGAAGGGAAGATTACTCAGCAGGTTTCTCTCACTGGTATTAACAAAGATTCAAATGCAAATAAACTAGATCTACAAGAACTTGGCAGATTCTAGGAAAATTTAGTTTTAACTTTCAAAAGAGGACTTTGAAGAAAAACATTCTATTATTTTTTATTTATTTTTTTGCCTTATGGTCAACCTCTTCTTTGTATGCAGTTGAATTTTTTTATATTTTTGAAGTATTTGTAATTTAATATGAAATGATTAATCATTTACTAAACAGTACCTCATAATTTAAAAGCTAAGCTAATATTACACTTACATGAATTTCAAAGGATATTAGTGTTTGGAAGGAAATGTCAATTGTAGTGGCAATTATTAAATGTATTTCATTTATTTTTAAGTCATTTGCTAACTTCTGGGAACACAGTTGTATAACTTACTGATTTACATTAAATTTAACCACAATCTCTATAGTTTGTGATTTAAAACCCTTACTGTAATCTCTTAAAAAATTTATTTTTACTTATGTTTAAGTAAATCAATTTTCCTGTAGAATTTCAAGCAATAAAAAACCCAAACCAACACTCTAGAAATAGAGAACAAATTAGTTATACTTTAAAATATGCACAGAAGCTGTGGGGATAAAGTGAAATCCCAAAATACTAAGGTCATTCATGTAAGTTTAATCTTAAATAAAAGTCAAACTATCAGATCATGTTGAAGAAAAAATGTTTTTACTGCTCCCACTTGTGAAGTTCCATGTGGAATTATAATATGGATCATTATCACTAACTTGTTGAGTCTGTGAGGAAACAAAAACTAATTCAAGTGTCCATGGAGAAAGCTATTCTTTGGGAATAAGATGGCACCTATTTTCTTATCCTGAACATCAGCATGTCAACTGGACTTGAACAAGACAGTTTTGCAGCCTGCTTGGCACAGATGTTGGACATTAATCAATGTGACAATGCAAATACTTTAGCTGGATGCTCTGCAAATGTAATTCTAGCCAGTTTGCTCATATTAGTTCAATTTGTGCAGAACATGATTTTTTTTCTACTTGCTTTGCATAAAAATAAAATAACAAACAATCTTCCCTTTCATGAACATCTCATATGCAAAGGATGAGCTGTGGCATTTGATCTTTCCTGCAGGTAAGAATACAATATTTTTGTCATTTTAAGACACTAATTTTCAATATGCTGATAGTTTCTGATATCAAATTAAAATTGCAGCAGTGTGATGTATGGAGTACAGAGAGATCAAGGTGAATGTGGCCATCGCCATTCAAGGACACTGTTTGTTCTGTGAAAAAAAAAAGTTTCCAGTGGTGAATGATGTCCATATTTCTGCAATATCTTGTAGCAACAGTCCATTAGAAATTATTTCAATCACCATACCATATGATCTACATTAATTCTGAGTTTGAAGGGGTAAGAAAGAGATCAGCTGACTGGGCAGCATGACCTTTCTTGACAGCATTGTCAGAACTGTGTCAGTAGCTATCCAAATCAAACCTGAATGTCTCCAGCTAGGAGAAATATTTTTCACATTTGTGGCTTGTTGCTACAAGACAACACTTAAAGATATTCTATCAGTGTCATGGCAGGAAAAATTGCATTTTCCAGCCATTTGTAAGAACTGAAGAGGGGGCTACTGTCTTGTTTGGATTTAGTTGTGGGGTTTTTTTTTTCCTTTCATTAGTTTTGTGGGTTGGCAGGATTCTAGTAGGGTTATTGGTTTATTTTTGTAGGGCTAGAGACAAATATCAAAGGAACAATGTTTTAATAACTTTTATATGTTTAGATTAAAAAAATACTGTGAAAAATATATGTTCTAGTTGCATATAGATTCCTTATATTTACCAACTGCCAGAGTTCTCAGCACAGAGACCTTTAAGTACAGGATATTTTTTAGTTTCATGAAGAACTACATTATTTTGCAACTAATAATATACCCATGGTAGTATGAAGTTCAATGTAAGTGCAGGGCAAAATATTTCTGATCACTTTTCTAGGCCATGCTGGAATGTAAATTCCCATGACTAAGTTAATAATGGTGCTTAAACCGAGTAGATAAAGTTTAATGTATCTTTGGGTAATGCACTCAAACACTACTAAATGTAATGCAGGTGTAGACAGACTGAAGAAGAAAGTGCTGTGTTTGTTGTGTTTTGTTTTGCTCTGATTTATTTTGTTTCTAAGTGAAGAGCTGTCATTACAAGATAAGACAAAAGAAGTCAGTAAAAATTCCCACCATTGCTCTGCACTTTGTCATTAGAAATGTGCTGTTGAATCAGGCTCTTACACACTGGAAGGGAATTTTCCACAGTTATATTTTTTTAACTGATAAAGGGTAGATTATTATGCATGTAAAGTATGCTTTGTATATACTACGTACTGTATTTTGAAAAATGTATTCTAATGAATTATATTTAAAAGTATGTGCATGTAGATCTTTTGCTGGATCCATATNAGTGTTTCAGAAAAGGTGTTTAAGGATGAACTGTTGGAAAACACTGCATTTATAATATATGTATAATTTTTATAAACTCTCTAAGTTTACAACAACAGATTCACTGATATGCTCCTACTATAGTATTGCTTGTTCCAAACCCATGATTTCACTTGTCATTATTGCAACCTTTTTCTTCTGATGTTCTGAAGAAAAGCCATTTGGAGCTTTAAACTCTGCTCCAAATCTTCATGCCTTTTAAATAATAGCAAAGACTACTGCCTTCATTCTTGTGAGTCTAGTCAAAATTGAATGCTTTTGTTAGATTTAGATTTTTAGCACACTCTGCGTGGCCATGCAGGATCGAGAATATATGAAATAGAATGTATATCTCAACTTCTGATAAAATGTAACTGTCTATATATTAATAAAGGAAACGTGTATTTATTTATTTAGCAGTCATTCATAAAATGGTATGCAGTAAGTGATCTGAAGTAGAATTATTATTATTACTCTCTTTTGAACTAATGGTCCAAGTCTTGTCACCTGGCAACACTGGCCCAGCTGTGATTCATGATATATAGCTGAAATAAAGGCTACAGGCAGTAATCATAAAGGTTAACTGGCCTCATGAGGCTAATCTCCCTTGGCTTCCTCAGTAATCTGTGGACAAGGATAGGTCCTTGGAAGAATGATTCAGAGAAGGTGTCTAAATCAACCACTATGAATTGTCCTCTGGAAAACATGTATTTTTCCCTTGTTTAAAGAAGAAATCCAGGGAAATTGCCCTAAACAGGCCAGACCGTGCTTCTGTGGATACTCCTCAGAGATTAGGGTTTGGAGATTTCCAGTACACAAAACTGGCACTTTGAGCAGAGACACTATATGAACAAAACTACCATAAATTTAAAACTCTGCATTCTTAAAAAGATCCTTATATAAAGGTCAGGATGCTAAATGTACTCCGTTTGCTCTGCTGAGGAAGCGTAACTGTGCAGTGAGCATCTGAACATTTCAACAAACAAAAAATAACTCATCTTCGTGGGAAGTCAAAAAGAAAGGCTTGTTTTGATAAGTCTCACAGCAAAAAGGTCTCTCGCTGAGTAACACTGTTGAACGTGCTCCAAAGGGAACTGTGGAAATTTCTTGTCTGAGCCACAGAAACGAGGTTTCGATCCTCTGCAGCACCTAAGCACAGGCCTAACTGGAGTGTTCACATCTGTCCTACTACTTGTGGTTAAAATCCAGAACACATTAAATACTTGAAATGTCAGTTCAGGGCTTTAAATCACACAAAGGTAAAAAATCATCTCAGGGAATTGCCTACCCTATCCAGCTTGGATAACACTGATGAGCTGTCTCAGTACTACATACACTGACTTTTTTTCCTTGAATAATAACATCCAATATATTGCTGTTTATTTGTTTCTGAAATAGTTCCACATTTTAGTTTTGGTTTTTTTTTTTGCCAGGCACATCAACCAATCTTATTTGTCATTTTTATTTTTCTCTTCTTGCAGCATTCGCTTTTTATTGATGATTTTAACAGGGTAAACTGATGCTTTTTATTTTTCTTTCTCTCTTTGAGAAATAACTTACATAACACTCCAGACTGTTCCACTGCATGTATTAATAAGGATTTCGAACATTTCTGTTGTTCCTGTAGTTCCTTCGCAATGGTAATGCAATAGTCAGAAACCCGGAGTCATGCAAGGTGATACTGAACTCTTGCCTGCTGTTGAATATCATATGGACTGGAAACCACAGCGCCGCAGCCACAGAGCCACAGAGTTCTTTTAGAGAGAGAGGGAGACAAACAGGGTATGCAGAGAGCAGATGTCCACAGATCTACAGAGATGTAGCACTTGTTTCACATTAATCTCCAAGCACCAGAGGTTAAGAGGTCAGGTTTTCTGGCCTTTTTTCTGTGTCACTTGAAAGTATGCAGCCAATTTCAGTTCACATAGTTTTGCTATTATCATTCCCTCCTCCTGCACATTCATAAACATTAACGATTTTTCATCTCCTTTTTTTTTTCCTGCTAATTTTACATAAGGTAAAACAGCTGGCATGTTAATTTGTTAAAAGAATCAGGAAGCTTCTGCATTACTAAGAGACAAAGAGGATGAACACAGGAGACTAGTAATTCTGGCTTTCATTGGACTATTTTATAGTTTTACATTGGACATAGTGGCATCATAAAGTATATTTTCCTAATCATAGTTGTGCTAAGAATATTCACAAAATGTCATTTTATAAGCAACATACTATTACAAGTCAATGCAATTCACAGATTTGAACGATTAATTATATATCATGTAATACAAACTAGGATATACATAGTTTAAGTCTACATTAAAATAAAATGAAAACAAAGATCAGCTATGACAAGCTGGTAAAATGACTCATCAAGAAATAGGATACAAAGTAAAAGAATAAGAATTCTTCATTTCATCCATGAAAGGTGCATTATCCATAAGGTAAAATGATTATCTCATTTCACCCATTAGCAAATGTGCAACAGTAAAAAGAGTGAACATTGACACAATCTGAATGTAAAAGCACTTTCTAAATCACAGAATCACAGAACATAAGGAGTTAGTAGGGACTTTGAAATATCATCTAGTCCAACCCCTCTCCCAGAGCAGGATCACCTAGATTAGGTTGCACAGGAATGTGTCCAGGCAAGTTTTTAATGTCTCCAGAGAAGGAAACTCCACAACCTCTCTGGGCAGCCTGTTCCAGTGATCTGACACCCTCACAGTGAAAAAGATTTTCCTTAAATTCACATGGAACTTCCTATGCTCCAGCTTGGACACATTGCTCCTTGTCCTATCACTGGCCAACAGTGAGAAGAGACTAGATCCATCCTCCTGACAATCACCCTTAACATATTTATGAACATTAATGAGGTCACCACTCAGTCTCCTCTTGTCCAAGCTGAAGGGCCCAGCGCCCTCAGCCTTTCCTCATAAGGAAGGTGTTCCACTCCCTTCATCATCTTGGTAGCCCTGCACTGGACCCTTTCAAGGAGTTGTATGTCCTTCTTGAACTGAGGGTCCCAGAACTGGACACAATACTCCAGGTGTGGTCTCACCAGGGCAGAGTAGAGGGGGAGAAGGACCTCTCTTGACCCCCTTTTAGCCACCCCCCTTCTAATACACCCCAGGATGCCATTGGCCTTCTTGGCCACAAGGGCACACTGTTGGCTCATGGTCACCCTGCTCTCCACCAGGACCTCCAGGTCACTCTCACCTATGCTGCTCTCCAATTATTTGTAGCATTTGTATCTAGAAATATGGAAATTTTTGCCACTTGTAACTTCCTCATTGTTGTTACTGCTTTTGGGTAGTCTCGCAGCACAGTGATTTGCCAGCGGCAATTAGCAATGCGGCTTGGCCACTGTTGTGGCGGCAGATTCCAGGGCACAGAAATTTAGTAGGGCATAGTCATCCATGTGATCACTCTACAGGTCAGACACTGTAGAAAACCTTAAAATCTCCGGAATAATAGATAGGTCATTTATTTAAAACACTTAAATATTAACATTAGAAAATAATTTGTCTGTTTCACCTAGTTCTGGTTCTATGATTTGTACCTGAGGATATTTTTTACTGAAATATGCAACTTGTTCCAGTAACTAAATTACTTTTTAGAATTTTTTTTACCATTCACTCTTCTCCTCAAGTTAAAATACTGATGTAATTTAAAGTGCATTGAAGTTTGATTCTAACAAATTTTCCCTCAGGGGAAAAAATAAATGTAAGCAGTCTGACATCAACATTATGAAAGCTAGAGTAAAGTTATTTGTATGCGTATGTATTTTCAAGGCTGAGCTCTAAGTCCAGATGTATATCAGAAAAAAAGTAGCTTTCACATATATAATTTTACAAATATTCTATGAGCCTTTATATTTATGAGTCCTTTATGAAGGCAGAAGTTATAAACCTGAAGGTTTTCTTCTGCTAAAATAACTTACACAAGTTGCATGAAATGACTTGTTATTTTGTTTGTGCTCCAAATGACCACATGACATTAAATATTTGTTTAGGGAATTTTGCCATTATAAAATTAGAACTTTAAAATCTTGAACTACTGTATTTTCAGGTATTTCCATCTACTTACAATGGAATTCCAAGTAATAAAAGAAGAAAATAATCTGTTGGATCATAACATGACGGAAAGTTCTGCATATTAATTCTTCAATCTTTCGGAAATCTTTTCATTAGAAGTTAAGCAAACAAGTGATATCTTTCCCAACTTATTCCCGAGAGATTAATATGTATGTGCATAGAAAGATCTCTACGAGTTGGAAAAGTATAGCTTAATAATTCCCATGTATTTATCTGGATAGGAGTCAGATTTTCAACTGTTAGCTCACCTACTGACAATTGTGAATTTCTCCATTTTACTTAATCTAATGACTTGTGAACTACAAAAACAAAAATATAGAGGAATCCTGATGATTATTCTCAGAAGTGAGATGCTCAATATTTACCACAAATGCTAAGAGTTGGCTGTAGGTTCGCAGACAGCAATATTAATATTAATGTGTTTACAAACTGGTTGGCACATACCTTCCAGTTCATATAGTGTTGTTCTCTGTCTGATGGCCTAATTTTAAAAGCTGTATGTGCATTAGAGTAATTAAAGACCTGCAACCCAAGTCTAGGAGCTTTAATATGTATAATTCAAATAATGCAACTTGGGGTGGAGCTGGAATGACCATTAGGCCACTATTTTCTCTAACATAAGACTCAGGTGTATCAATCTTCCAGTTGAAGCATTCACTCATCTTTAAAATGACAACACAGCAGGGTTATTTTTTTCTGTCAAAATGAGTAGTAGTAGCATCTCATTGTACCCCAGTGATACATTTACTTAAGTAAATTCAAAAGTGTAACAAACACATTGAAACAATACTTCCATTTCGATTTTACCTATTTTCTGAACTTCCCTGGTCTTGCTGTAGCTGTATGGTAAATTAGATTCAGAAGTGGAAAACCTATGCATCAAAAGGTGATCTATTGCTTTTTAGTAACATTTTAAGGCAGTCATAAGCAACACTGATGTGGTCATTCAGACAAAAAAAAAAAATCAGAAAATGTATAATTACTTCCTTAACACTACATTGCTTATAAAGACAAGCAAATTCTTTAAAATTTTGTGCATTTCTAACATAAAAAGTCAACCACTTTGCAGAAGTAACATACCCATACAGAAAAGAGAATCAGTGTAATGCATTACATTCTGTATCTCTTAAACGCTGTTTGGAATCTTATATTTTTAAATGTGGATAGTTTATTAAAGTATTAATGCTGAGTCACTGTTACCTGTGATATACCACACCTTCTACCTTCTATGTGTGTAGCCACTAAAGTAGTGTTAAAATTTTTTCTTAAGGTAGTAACTTCATTGAACTCAACTTCTTAGCTCTAAATATTTGTATTCTAAAATGAACTAGGGATGTTTTTTGAGGTATTTTGGTGCTTGGTTGCTACAATTCTGGAATGCCCAAATTAATGTATTAACACGGCTGCACATTTTCTGAATATTCTTTTTCTGCCCCAGAGGGGTTGTTTGGCTGCCTACAGCAAACCCACCCAAGGTTATTGCATAAGAGCCAGAACCAGACATGCAAACACTGCATGCTGACATCACGCTGATTCCCAGTAAAAAGGATAGATCCTCTCGATATGCTTAGCTACAAAGCTTTTATAAAGGAGGCATTTCTAAATAATGTGTCTTTCCACCATGAATGTAGTTTTCAGGTCTTTTAACATAGCTTATAGAATTTTGCTTGTGAACCAGCATAAAAGGTTATTATTTTGCTGCAGCAAAGTGTTTCAAAACAACCAATGAATATATTTGCAGAAGAAACCACAGTGAAATGCAACAAAAGCTCCAAGGATTTATACGTAGAATAGCAAAAAAAAACCCTGAGCTAATATAAATGTGACACCATAACATGTAAATGTAATAATAATTCAAAATAAGCAATCGTCTGATCATCTGTGTGAGTGGTAAAAGAGGATGGTCCAAGTTGGACACAATGGAATGAACACTAGCCAGGTTGCCCTGGCTAGGGAACCAGGGAGAAGGAAACTTAAAAACTTCCCACGAGAACTGACCTTCATGTGAGAAGAAAAGCACAATATTCCCCTGAAAATTTTGCCTTCATACGAGGGGGAAAACCGTAACATTCCCATAGGAATTTAACCCTCGTGTGAGGAAGAAAGACCATAAGATCCCCACGGGAATTTAACTTTTGTGTGAGGGGAGAAACCTTAACATTGTGGTAGTGTAAGGGAGAGATGCTGCTTGCCAGTCTGGATGGTTAGTCACCCACTGTCAGCCAACCAGGTTCACAAGCCAAGCAAGGCCTGCTGTACATGCTGGCCCCACAGGCAGAGACCCCATCTCGGGCCTGATACAGAATATAGGAGGCTGCCTCGGTGGCTCAGGGAAACAGATATCAAGAATCCCTTGAAGCTGCAGTGGACGCCCTGAAGACACTATGCCTTCCTCCACCACTCCAGTGTGGATCCTTATCATCCTGCTGCTCAGTGGTGTTGTGAAGATCCCAGGGTTGGTAAGACTTTCTTAAAACCTATTGTATTCCTTAAAATGGCCCAGCAAGGCTTTTTCTCTCTTACAATTTCTATATGCTTGAGCACAGCTTAGTAACGTTTCCTCTTAGCACTGCTATATGCTGGACAACAGCTTAGTAAGGATTAAAACAATAAAAGTTATACTAATTGCTGCTTTGGTGTGGACTTGTGTTTGTGCATTGGAATCCTCTTTGAAGAACCCTGTTACTTCAATGATAACATCATCATTCTATAGAAACTAGATATTTAAGAAGCAAGCTATCATTATACTTCCTTAAAGGTTTTTGTAATGTGATTAAATTCTTTTAACTGTGAGGGAAGTTTAAAGAGTTCAAAACCTCACTGAGACCTCTCTGACAAATGTGTGCTGGCAAATGACAGTGAATCAAAACCAGTTACAGGTCCAGAGTTAAAATGCTCATGGAGAGACAGACTCATTCAACAAACTGGTGATACCAGTCTATACTGCTTGCTTCTGAAGAGGAATTTTCAATGAAAGACTCATTTTCTCAGAATACCTTGTCTGCTAAGCTGCTGTATGCATATCCACTTTATACTCTCTGTAACTTCTTTTTGAAAAAATCACAAAAAGATTCCACTTTGTTTTGAGGACAAATGAAAGCTTCAAAATCAGTCAAGAAATTTTCCAGATAGCCGCAGGTCTTCAGAAGCAATACCTTGTAAGCTATATTATATGTCTTAAAGTCAAAGGGAAAGTATATAGTCTAGAGAAGGAACTGGAAAATGTCTGCTGGAGTCTCCTCTCTTTTTATTACTGCTTAATTAAATTCTATTAAAACTAAACTGTTTCTTAAATACATCAGCACAAGTGAAAAGAAAATCAAGACCTCTTGTTCCAGAGGTTGGAGAATCTATAATTACACCATAAACGTTTCTAAATTTTCTAGTGTATGACATGTGTTTGATGTCTTTTAGCAAATTTTTAATGTAATGTAATGAGTCCTTCACCTATTCATAGAAGAAAATTATGTAAAACAGAAATGGTAACTGTCTAGGACATTGACATGTCCTTCAAATCATTTTATAAAGAAACCGTGTTGATATACAAAAACACTAGAGTAAACTTACATTATCTCTCTTAGATAACATTTCTCCATCAAGCTGAGAGCAAAACACATCAGGGCATCCCAAAACCTGATAGGTAATATTAATTAAAAAATCAAAAATCATTTTAGTAATGTTGCTTAAAGACATCTAAGTCCACAGGTAGATAGCAAATGATCACAAGTTACACATGGATAGAATCTTTTTCTTTTTTTCTTTTTCTCGGTTAATGGCACACAAAGTCGCTAATGCAGTGTGTTGTTGCCATTTGATAGTGGATATGATTGACAAATAGGTCAATCAGTCCAGTGGCAGTTGCTCTGAACTTTGAAAAATATAGCCCCATTGATGTGCCTACACTAATACTGACTTCTTTTTTTTGTGAGGTGCTCAGAAAAAAATGGTTGTGGATCACAGAAGTGTCTAAAGTAAATGGGCATTATGGCAGACAAATTTTCTATCATGAGAAAACTCAGCTTCTGACTCTAAGATTCTTGAGCATAATTGATTTGCATATCTGGATAGCCAAGTGTAGTCAACATGTTTTTATATCTGGATAGACTTAGACATTCTTAAACTTCTTCCAGAGAATTGGTCTCTTATGTCTACAATAGTGTGAATGAGACATTCTTTCCTCGAATTACAAATACTATCATGCATTTTTTCACTAGTATAAACCATTCAGATTTTCTGGTGGCAGAGTCAATATCTATGTGCCAGAAAAAAAAAAAAAAACAACCAGATTTCATATTCTGCACTTACTAATGTAATTTTAACTTTGTGCAAATATTTACATTTTTTTTAGGTTCTCCCTTTTTTTGGTTGATTTTGGTTTTAATATATAACTAAAATGCAGCTGAACATATTGTGACGCAGAATTTGTATCTTCAAATAAAATATTTGCAAGTGTCTTGATACATGGATCAAAACCACATATTTAATATATCTTTGTATCTAAAGTTGTTATGGACAATTAATCATTATTTCTTCATCTGTAGAGTAATAGTTCCTAATGTTCTCAAAGTCACACAATAGCATCTGTTAATTGAGACTTAAATTACCCCTGTGGTTTGGATAAAGAATACCTAAGTTTCATTTCACTTGTAGTTGAAGTGTAGTCAAAATGTAGGTTACATGTGACAGATTTCTTCTGCTCAGCTGACTCAGGGGACATATTATCAAGAATATATTTGGGGTTATTCCGAACAAAAACATTCTTAGAACAGATGAGTTATGTGCTCTGTCTTAGACCAAACACCAAGGAATGCCAAGCTTCTTGTGCCTATTCCAAAATAAATTAGCTGCAGGGGAACAGTCACCAGGAACACAATGCAGAGGTGCTATATAAGTCAGAACTGAATCTGATCATAACATATACATTTTTGTGTATTAACACCACTTGCCAAAATAATACCCAAAACACCATTGCTCTGTTTAGCCAATGAACCAGTCTGGGAGCTTGTTTAGAAAGGTGTAACAAGATAGCAGAAGAGATTACTAACCTCTGAGATTTAGCGTTTGTAGGCTGAAATACCACTTTGTGTTTTAGCTCTGAACAGGAAAGTCCTTTAACACATTCTTAGTTTTAAATCAGCAGTGCTTAACCCCAGATGAAACCATTGCCTATTTACATGGTTAGGCTGTAAGGTACAGTGCTTTTCTGTAAATATGGAGATACACACCGTGAGATAGAAATTATGTGTGATTTTTAATTTCATACTGCATACTTCCTATCCATGCGTAACTCATATTTTCCAAGCTTTCCTGAAAAATTTCCTAGTGTATCATGAGCATGCAATTGAACAGCTTTAAACTCTGAATTGGTTTGTTCAGTATTGATTATGTGTGTATAGGTAATATGTATATCTCTATATCTATGTATATCTATATCTAAACGAGCTATATTTATTTCTAAACTGGCAATTGACATTTAAATGGTCTAACAATGAAAGGAAGTGATAGCAGAAATTAATTCTTATTTTTCCTACTAAGGTCTGATATAAATTATACATATTTAGTTTAAAGGATCACTATAGAACTACTTCAGGAGGTTAGTGTCCCTCAAACGGAAATTCTTACCCTTCGTTAAGTGCTCACTGGCATTGTGAATAATCCACCATGTTCAGCAGTTTATCATCTTAGTTTCATGAGAGTTAGAGCTGAACTATTTGACTTGGAATGGATGAGGTGTGTGGTTGAAGAAAATGATCTCTTCTGAGATGAGGGGGCCAGTGACTTTTAAACTGCAAAATTCTCTCACATTTGTCTAGTTTCTGTGGCCACAATTTTCCCCAACATGTAGCATGGAGCTGTTTGTCTAGTTCAAAGGATTGCCAGCAGAATTAATTATCTGAATACCTAAAGATGGAAAAACTACATGTAAATCATGATTATTGCAATACTTTGACTGTAACTATTAATTATCATCCTTGGCTTGGATAAGATATTTTTCATCTCTTCATCTGAGAAGTCTAATTTGCAGTCTGGACAGGGCTTTTATCATGATTTCAGTTGCTTTGCTAATCGAAGCAGCATGTATAATATGACCAGCTTTTCTCAGCATAAACAAAATTATTTATTTTTGCATATTATCTCAGCCTCTGGCTTCTTGTCTAATAGTCTTTGCATTTGGGATCCAACTCTGCAGTTCAGTGCACAACAGGGGCAGGCAGACGCTCCTTCCAAGGCTGGTAAATAGAGGATGGGGCCAGACTCAGAAGCTGCCTGGTAGCTGTTGATAGAATTATCAGAGGATGAAGTATCACTTCCTTGTAACTGCTTGCAGGAATGATAGGTTTATTCATACCAACAACTTCTGCTCCTCCACTGCTTCACTTGTGTCTTCCTTAAATAAAGCACAGGGCTACTTAGTGGGATCACGTGGGCTCAACTAACTTTGGAAGATGTGGCAAGGGTTCCTTCAGTTACCATTTCCTTCTAAAACCTTTGCTAGCTGTTCCTCTGTAAAAAGCAGAGGTTTAAAATCTCACCCACATGCACTTCTGGAGAGATATTTAGTACTGCCAGGAGAGCAGTCACCACAGTTCATTTAGAAATTCTGCTATACACCATTGATGGGATCCTTTTTGTCCTCTTCACGGTCCTTGAACATTCAGTTTCTGAGAGAAAGTCAAAGATACTGAACGTCAGCTTTTAGAGCTGAGATACTGTCCGGCATGAAATGCTTATGAAAGAGACAAAGGAACAAAAATACACTTTTACAGGGTGTGGATTAAGATGCTGAGGGGCTGTTTCTTTCAGGATACCTTGGGAAATTAAAGACTTTTCCTTTTCAGGAAGATATTTGCATTTTCTGGAATAAAACAGTTTCTTAACTCCATAGACAATTTTTTAAAGATCTCTTACTTTCATTCATTATTGATTGTGTTACCACCATTGATAGAAGCAAAGGATTTTTTTTTTTTAATTCTTTGTTAGCACTTTCTGCTACAGAGCCACTATATACCAGTTTGAAATAGTGTGACTGTTGCTAAGAAGCCAATTAAATCTTGTAATAGCAGAAATCATTAATGCATGGGCTTCTTTTCTATGAGAATTGTAACATGTTTTCTACTATCACATTCAATCCTGATGTACCTGAAGTAATCTTTTGCATCAGAAGTATTTCAGTGTTTCACTTTTTTTTTTTACATTAATGTCATATTTTAATTGACTGCATATGAACAAATATAAGTTCTGAATGATTACATGCTTTTCTTCCCCCTCCCCAGTTATAGTTATTATTTGAAGCTGATTGATATTATGGAGACATTCATTAGAGGCTTGAATTGGGGGGGGGGGCGTGGATTTTAGTCTGATCAGAATCAAAAAAATGCTGGAAAATGTTGATAAAGTATGTGCCAGTTAATAAAGGATGAATAAAATTATAAGTATTTAATATTTAAAATAATGTGATATAGAATTAAACTGGATTATATATTATAGTATATGTTCCATATACTTATGGAACAAAGCAATTTCCAGAGCAAGGATCTAACTAATACAAGGTAATGCATTTTATTTCTATATAAATAATATGAAAAAGGAGGTTTATATTAATGAATGCCAATGTGCAATTCCTGACTGTAGAAGCTAATTAGAAAGACTTTTACATTATCAGACACATTTTCAAAGCACTGGTGTAAAAATGTTACTAAGCCTCCTCCATAGAAATTTTTTATCTCATTTTTCTTTTTTGTTAATCTTTCCTGAATTCTTTGTTCACCTGGATGTTGTTTTCTCCCTGTTCTGATATGATCTAGCTTTTCTCAATGACATTTTTCTCATTCCCCTTTTTCACCTCATTATTAGTTATCCTTTATGTTGCAGTAGCTCCTAGAACAGATTCCTAAACACGAGGAGTCATGATCCCACTTAGGGTAATGAGTCTAACCATGTAAACAGAAGTGTGTTTTCAAGTCTGGAAATAACCCCAGAAATGAGGACAGAAATGTGGATTCTAAGCCCTGAAGTGGAGCCAGAAGTAGAAAAGTTTTCAGAACATTAGCCAAAGTGTAAAAAAATATGTATAGAACCCTACTCTGCAAAATGCTGCAGACTCTACAGGGGAATAATTATAAGAACAAGACACTACTGACAGATGATACAAACAAATGGGGAAAAAATAGGTAATTTGGAGAACAAAAGTAATAAGATCTTCTTGGCCAGTCAAGTAAATCCTTTTTTTTTTCCTACCTCTGCTTTCCTCTTGAACTCTTGTCCCCTCTCAAAATTATCACTAAGCACTTCAAGCTTTCAAATATTCTTCTTTCTCTGCCCACCCAGGTTGTAGCTTTTCTCCAAATCTTTCTGAAGAAAAACAAGGTGGATGAAGTGGGAGTGAGCTTTCCTTTCAAACAGTCTGGTATCTTCTGCTGCTCCACTGACAGTTATTAAACTGACTACCCACTTCTCTACGAAGCCATGTTTTCATAGGGCAATACAGGCCATCTCAGGTCAGGCACCATACTGCCCTGCAGTAACAAAACTCGCTTCAAAGGAAGAGAAAAAGGATGCTGACTGCTGACATGATGGCTCTTTTGTGGGAAGAGGCAGGATAAGGAGCCTTGGAATTCTATGAGAAACAGCAGAAATTTTGGATCCACCTCTGAGTTAAATGTAAAGCGTTACACTAATTTTACCAGAGTATTTGATAATTTTTCTTTTTTCCTAGGAGAAATACAACTGAATATTTCTGATTGTAATCTCTATTTCTTTCATAGATACAATTTGCAGCACCACCTGGACACAATACTGAGTAGATTGTTTTCATTTCAGTGACAATTTCAAGATAAACTTTGGCTAATCAGTTCTTTTAGAGTATATCAGAAGACACAGGAGGCAGGTTTACAGTTTTGATCATAACTTCTTTAACTGTTTTACATTTGAAATGAACATCTTAAGGAATATCAGAAAATGACATCAAAATAAAAGATCTCCAGCAGAGTAATTAATATTTTGATATGTTATGTATTATGCATGTGATTTTTCTTTTTATCTTTATAAATTTTGATCAAGTTAATATTACTGGAATCAGCAAAACTGACACATCTAACAGCAAAATGAGATGAGAGACACAGAAGTGATTTTCCTTGAAGAAAGCTCAGAGTGGTTTGCTCAGGGTCTCCAAGTAGTGTTGTTGACTTTTCTCTCTTCAGTTTCACTTGCTTTACTCCGCATTATTTATTTATATAACTCAAGAAAATAGAAGGTTAATTTGGGAGAAATCGGTACACGCTTTAAAATCAATACGCCGAGATGAAAAACTTAGCAGCAAGCACGCTGGGTAGTTTACTTCCATTTGGTATGGCTGTCGGGAATGAAATGAATTATTTCCCATTAAACACGACAGCTTTGGGGATAGAAATACACCGAGTCTAAGTGGTTTATTGAAGTGCATGTTAGTGTGGAAAAGTTAATAGACCACCACACAAATTGGTGGGGAAAAAAAGAAGTTTTACAGACTGTAGCCATACTTCCCTTGCAGTTGCGTTGAGGAACTTTGCTCATCTCTCAAGACTTGAAAGAAATGAGTTTGAAGTGAGTTTCTGTTCGTGTCTTTCAAGTGGACTGGAACACTGGAAGAAGATCCATGTAAACAACAGGGGTTAAGGATGAGGACTAACTTTTGGACTTCTTTACACTCAGTTTTAGCAATCACAGTTAGAGAACATTTCAGGTGAGAACTGGTCCAGTCTGTTAACAAATACCTTGAAAGGCCATGAGAGATTCATTGTTGTACCCCACATACAACGGATGGCTTCACAGCCTGCACTGGACATACAGGGTGATGACGTCACCTTTTGGAGGAATGGCACTGCTACACTAGCATCCTTCTCAGAGAGAAGCTCTTGAGAAAAATTCCTAGCAGAGCAAGAAGTTACATTAATCATGCATTTAAAGACAACTACAGTGGTAATGTCTCATACCAAGCATGGTATTTCCTCTTTCTATTTCGCTTTTGGCCTGGACATCTAGCACTAGAATTACCATTTCAGTATCTAGTTTTGGATGCTGTGAGATCCATCCCTTTCCAAGGAACATATTGTGAGGTCTGGACATACCACCACTACCAATACAGTGAGGAGTGCTACATTTTAAGTTTTAGGTGATATTTTGTTTAAGAGTTATGTGCAGCTACCAAGCACAACTTATAAATTTTGCTTGCAATTCCCAGGGTTGGGCTCAAATCATCAAAACCATCAACAGGAGGAATGTAGCAGTTCCACACCCCTGAGGATGTGTCCTAGGAGTTACAGCCACTGACCTTCCCTTCTTAACAACGCCTGTCCAGGCATCATGATACTAATTGAGTACTATACCAGATTGTGGCATCATAGCTTATTTAATTTTATTAATATTTATGCGTGTCAACTAACACATAAATTTTTATACTTCTAGCCTGCATATTACCTACTTGTACTATGTTTTTTTACCCAAATAAAGATGCACAAACAAATTAACAAATTGCTCCAGGGGAAGGGTGAGCATTATGGGAAATGCATGAATAGAACCTCAGACATCCTGTGAAACATTAGACATTTATGTATGCCCACTCAAACTTAATTTTCTTGATCTCAAGTTACCACAGCATTTCAAACTATGTTAGGAGTCGTTACATAGAGGGCTATAGATATATTAAGTGCATAAGTTCTTATAGTTTTATATTGATGTTTCATAGGTTTCAGAAATACTGTTTCTACATATATAAATAACTTCGTCTTGACACTAGAGAGTAACTTGGCTGTATCAAAAGAAGATTTTGCCAGACTCCTTCAAACAAAACGTTTCTCTTTCTCTAAGGGTAAGCAGATATTTTTCCCTATGGATGAAGTGTAAACCTGTCTAAAAGGTATGAAGGTCTCCTTTTTTTACCATGGCCTTATGATCAGATAAGAAACCCATGCTCAACATTCCTGTCGATAAGAGTTGAAATCTTTATGTTCTCGATCTACAAAGGTCTTATTCTCAGATGGCACTACAATTACATAAAAATAAAACAAATAAAAAAATAGGTTTTTAGAAAAAGAAGAATACATTGGAAACAGAGGTGATGAGTATGACCCTGGCTGTTTTGTGTAATTTTGTTCAGTATATTTGTCTGAGGACTAATGGGTTCCAGTTCATCACACATTATTTAAATTTTATCTCTGTCTTTGTAAGGTAAAATGTATAAGCAACCTATAAAGTAGGCACCAATATTAAGCCATTCCTTAAAGTTGGTTTGCATCAATTCCAAAAGAAGTGCAAAGAATACCTTGGTCCTTCTTCCACAGTACAGTCAAAGCTGGTGAGTACTTTTGAGTACTTTTAAACACAATAAGTCAAAGCTTTTCCATGAGCTAAAATAGATGACTATCCTTCAGCTGTTATGTGGGGGAAAAAAGACCAAAACAACAAACCAAAGACGTTAATGTCAGCTCTACCTAATATTCTACTTCACCGGTAAATATTGTTTGGTTTTCATTTGAAAGAATTGTCAGAAGAACAAAAATTTACAAGATGCCTCTACTTTACGAAATCCAAATGGTGGGAAATATTCCAAAAACTATATAGGTAGAATGGAAGGCTCATCACTGTCTTCTGTTTTTTCTGGAATTAGTGAAAATTAAAGACCACTTCTAATCAGAGTATTTGCTTAATTTACTGAATTAACATTGTGCAATAAATTGCATGTATATGAAAATTAACACTGAATGTGAACATAGTCTGAGAAGTTTACATTAATCATGTCTAGCTTTGAAGATAGAGATGCTATTTTCTGGGAAATAAACTACATTGGGACGAGGAAACCAATGGACTCAAGTTTTCCTTTACACTATGTTGGTATTCACATCACTGATCAGTAACAGGACAAGGAGCAACCCCTTCTCCCCTTTTACGGTGACAGAGAACTGGAGCAAATTGCTCAGATAGGTTGCAGAGTCTCCTTGGAGATATTCAAAACCCTCTGGACATGATCATATGCAATATGCTCTAGGTGGTCCTGTTTTGGCAGGATGGTTGGACTAGATCTCCGGAGGTCCCTTTCTGCCCCTACTATTCTGTGGTTATGTGATTCTGTGAACTAATGGATATGAACACCAAGTACTTCTATTTTAAAACAAAATGAACCAGTGATACTCTGAACATAAAATGAATTTATTAGGAATATCATGTTAATGGGGGGTTGCCAATGCTGAAGTCCATGACCTGTATGACCTATCCTATTCCTACATGTCCCCCGTTTACCATGCAAAGTGCTAAATTAATATTTAAATTTATTATTGAGCACCTACCTATCACAGCAGGGATCCTTCTTGACTCATGTCTATGAATTTCAGTATAGCAGGAACAGACATTAATATGTACTCACCAGCTGTAAACTGGACTAATCATATTTCCCTGCCACTGAAAGCTGGATAGGTAAATGTATTGTGAGGTTGAGAGAGACCTGTGTACTGCTCTAGTGGAGACCAGGTAAGTAATTCAGGTAGAATAAAGTTTTTATTATCCTGACAATAAAGAAATTTCACATCATAGTACAAATGCCTGGTGGACTGTCTAAGATAGTGACTCTAGGCAGTCATAAATCACCTTTTGGAGAAAAGGATTTTCTTTGTATTGTCTGTGTGAGAAATAAGCACTATGTACAGCTCTTGATCATCCCTGTCCAACCTGTGAATGGCACTAATGAGGTCTGGAAGGAGGCACCTCTGGCTCTAGATAAAATAACTGTGCAAGTTCGTAGTTTTGTGAAAGGGATTGTTCAGGAAAAGAAAGCGTATAGGTTCGTATCCATCCTTACTGTATCCAAAGGAGCACTGAATACAGCTTGGAAAAGCAGTTTTTTCTGTATTAAGAATAGATAATTTTTGGTTTCTGTTTGCCTTGTGGTAAATAATTGGTCCTGCAGAACCACTGCATTAATAAATTTTTAGTGGTTTTGGTTGGGGTTTTGGGGTTTTTTTTGCTTGTTTGTTGTTTTGGGTTTTTTAATTTAGTTTGGTTTTGGTTTGGTTTTATGGTTTTTGGTTGTTTACTTGGGTATAGTGTAAGGCAGTTTGTTTGTGGGTTTTTTTTTCAGGAGAGAACAGGCACAGTATGATGAAATCTCCTGATTCCTGCAGAGAATACCAGTATGTTAGCAGTTCACAAAAGGAAAAAAAAGACAGGAATTCAGAGACTGCCTTATGCTACTCAAAAATCACTGGAAAGAAGTCATGAAGTCTGTTAGGACCAAGGACTAGAACTTCCAAATGGACTCTAAGAGATTTTTAATCTTTAGACTATGGATGCATGGTATTTTCTTTCCTCTCTGGTTGAATGAATCAATCATAGAATTGTAGAATCGCCCACTGGTTTGTGTTGGAAGGGACCTCAAAGACCATCTAGTTCCAACCCCTCTGCCATGGGCAAGGACACCCTCCACTAGACCAGGTTGCCTAAAGCCTCATCCAACCTAGCCATGAACATTACGAGGGAAGGGGACACCACCAGTTCTCTGGGAAACTTGTGTCAGTGTCTCACCACCATCATAGAGAAGAATTTCTTCCTTGTATCATTTTGGATCACACAGTTGTCACATTCCAAAACAATCCAATGAGATTCTTCAGTAGAATCTTGCTTAAGGCAATAGGTAAAGATTCACCTGAAGAGTTTTCAGTATTTTAGCACCAGGATAAACTGGGGCACACAGTTTCCAGTTTCTAATAATAATAAAAAAAAAAAAATAGCAGCTAAGCTAATATGCAAAGCAGAGAAATATTACGGGTGGGTCTTTTTATAAAGAGCACCATAAGAAAATTCTTCACAGTCAAAGGGCAGACTTAGTTTGCTCTGTGTGGAAAAGTCAACCAGATCCCTTTTTAACACTTTGGACTGGCTGAGTGCTGACTTAAGCCATTTCACGCTGTGTTTTGATGTGATAATAAATATGGTTTTAAAGTACTGCTACTGGATCAGAAAACTTCAGCCACATGACTATTTCACCAAGCAGGCTTATAAGCCTTTGAAGGAATAACTCTTTTTTCTTTGTTGGCCTTATACTAGATAAAATATCACCTGTCTGTACCACTCTTTTTATGCTGCTTTAGGTGTCATCTACCGACTTACAGCAAGCATAAACCTTGGTTAAAAGCATGAAGTCAGCATAAAATTCACATCTGCTTTGATTACCTGGAAAAAAAATACAGTCCTATGCTTCAAGCTCATCTGCAGTGCTTTGTGATCCAGGACTAGTTGTAGTATGAAATTATTATGAAATGACATAACACAGATGACTACAGGACCACACCTTCATAGATCTGCCTCTTTTAAATCCTATTCTTGGGTCTGGATTCAGGAACATATTTTCTCCAGCAGCTTAGAAAGTTAAACCGCCATGTCTCCTGACACCATAGTTCACTGTCTTGCCAGATGAGCTAAGGTTTGTGGGACTTTATTATAAATGGGATCACTGAAATGACCTTGGTTAGGTTAAGAGAAAAAAAAATTCCTCTTTACAATTGTTAAGCTCTTTGTTTTGGTTTGTTTTGGTTTGGGGTTTTTTGTTTGTTTGTTTGTTTGTTTGTTTGTTTTTAAATCCAGTGAACCCATTTACAATGTTCTCTGCACAGCTACATCAGAATAGACTGAGAAAACAATGTACTGCTGTGTTGGCTAAGAATAAATAACTGGGACACAGGAGGGAGCAGAAAGTTCTTGCAGCTTTTTCTACCAGAGGAAAGCATCAGTGAACACCACCCTTAGGCTCTCAGTTCAGGTGTATGGATTTCACTTCTAAGCTGGATGTCTCACTTTCAGATTCTACAGCACTTAGCATGATACATGTCCAAGTCCCTTAAATTCTGTATTGTCTTGCTCCCTGTATCTGTAACATAATTTTTAGTCCTACCTATGGTTAGCTGCCTCTTGCATCTAGAGAGAGACTGTAAGGAAAAACCTTACATACTCACCTACAATAACAAAGGTTTCAAAAGTGTCAGAACATACTATATATTTCCACAGGAACATGTAAAAGAGAAGATAGATTTTTACTTTTTTTTAATTATCATTTGTTCTGTAAATATATCCCTTTCAAAAGCAATTTTAGTATATGGTGGAACTGCTAATTCATTCCTCTATCATTATTCAAGCACCAAATCTGAATATACAAAAATAAATGTTACTTCAGATTTAAACGTGATATTATTGAAGGGTTTTATATAAGTAGTTTAGGAATTCAGTGTAGTCCAACTCTAATAATGACTAACTGGTTATACTTCAGGCATTGGCATATTTTAGTATACTGCATATTTTCAATTAACAATTAAAGTTAGAACCTTAGGCATGATAGCTATTATGCTATTATTACTATTTAGCATAATAAATCAATGTGCTCATGATTTGTATTAAAGTATAAGAAAGTTAAATAGATTTCTAAAAAATCTATGCCATATTTTTATTATATCTATTGAAATTACTCCTGCAATTTTGTACTAGGTGTTAGCTTCAGTCCTACTAAACATTTTATTTATCTTTGCATTTTCCTCATGCCAAAGACTGCTTAGCAGTAAGTATTGAAACCACCTCTTCATCATTGCAGTCTATCCAAGTTTATGGCAATTTACCATATTTTCATTACGAAAGAAGGGGTGGTAGGTTTGAATTCCTTCAGTCAAGAGAGGCTTGAGCTGCACTGCATCCTAAGCTCTGAGTGCTGGGAGAATGGGATACTGTGGCCACTGTCACATTAAAAGTATAAGCATGGATAGTTTTTGAAAAAAATATAAATAGACTGAGGCACCTATGTGCTGAAAGGAATTGGTCTTTAAGCCTTTTCTGATGGCCAACTCTAACCAGCTTTCTTCTCTGAATTCCATGTGGATTGTAGTGTGCTATACCCTCAGACATCTGATATACTTGCACTGCAAATTTCAATCCATATCTGCAATTTAACAGATGGGGAGTCTTTAGAGGAATTATAATAGACCCCAGATGGTAAGACAGAAGAGATGGCAGTTTCCTCTGGCATCCACAGGTATCTCAATTAGCTCTAGAAGGTTTTTCCTAGTTTAGTGGGTTTTAAGATGATAATTTCTGCCTTTTCTCACATATTGAAATTGCATATCTTCTATTATTTTTTATTTATTTATTTCATTTTTCACTTTAGTTATAGACTGGATGGTGTATATGACTACCAGAAGAATATATTATTCTTCAGTGTATTATTCAGCTATATGGTAAATTCACATTTAGCTAGAAACATTTTTTACCCTTTGTTTTACTAACATTTAGTATATAACATAATATTTAGTATATTTAACTAAATATTTATATACAAGCTTAGAGGCTCAAAGTAACTTGTTCCCATAACTTGTTCCTCCATAATTTTAAAGAAAGAACCAGAGAGATGTGATTATTCCTTCCTTTTCATATTTTTTCCACTTTTTTTAACTTCTGTAGTCCTGTCATTCCCTCTATTTGACCTTTACTCCTATTAGAAAAGATAAATGTACAAGAAAGAATTCAGCTACCAAAGATCTGCCAATCATCACTGTTTTCATTTGCTTCGAAGCTATATCTCCATTCCCAACCCTCAACATCTTTGTGCCTTTCAGATCATAAGCCCTGCTGGCCGAGAGCTTTCCATTTATCTATATTTGTACAGCACACAGCACAAGTCTCACTGGGGCCTTTGGGTGCTGCCATCCTACAGTAATCATGTTCATTAGTAACAACAAAGAAAAGCTGTGTTTGAAAAATTAAAGGGATATGCAGTGCAGGTCAGGCCTGGGCCTCTGAGCAATCCTTTCTGTTGAAGATTTCACTTTAGAGATTTGGATTAGTTTTTGAACTTTGGGGTGCAGAAGGGGTTCATTCAATGATCCAGATACTTCTACTTTTCAATATAATTTCTTTGTTTTGTTTTAAGACAGTGTGTGGTTCAGCCTTGGCCAGTGGCCAGATGCACCAAAAAATGCTCTACCACTCCCCGCCTCAGCTGGATGGGCCTGGAGAGAATTTAACAAAAGGCTCGCAAGCATATGAGGACAATATAAGGACAGGGAGAGATTATTCAGTAATTCCTGTCATGGGCAGAATAGACCCAATAAGGAATAAAATGCATCTAATTTGTAATGTAAATTTATAATGAGGATAATGAGAAATAAACACAAATCTTAAAACAACTCCCCCCACCTCTTCCTTCTTCCCTGGCTCAACTTTATTCCTGATTTCTCTACCTTCTTCCCTGCAGCAGCACACAGGAATGGGAAGAGGGGTTGTGGTCAGTTCATCACATGCTGTCTCTGACATTCGTTCCTCAGGAGGAGGACTCCTCAAACTTCCCTTGCTCCAGCATGTCTCACCCAAGGGAGACAGTCCTGCATGAAATTCTGCAGCTTGAGTCCTTCCCATGGGGGCTTCATTTCTTCACAAACTGCCCCAGTGTGGCTTCCATGGAGTGCAGACCTTCAGGCACAAACTGCTCCATCACGGTCCCCCATGGGGTCACAAATCCCAACAAACCTGCTCCAAGATGGTCCCCTCTCTCCACATGCTGCAGGTCCTGCTAGGAACTGCTCCAGTGCAGGCTTCCCACCAGATCATGCCTCCTTCAGATACTTCAACCTACTCAGGCATGGGGTTTTCCACAGGCTGTAGGTAGAATCTTGACTCCCCATCAGCTTCAATGAACTGCAGGGGGACAACCTGCTTCACCATGGTCTTCTCCATGGTCTGCAGGGGAATCTCTCTTCCAGTGCCTGGAGCACCTCCTCCCGCTCCTTCACTGATGGCATCAGCAAACTTTCTCACATTTCTCACACCTTTCCCTGGCTGCAAAAATAACTGCTGCTCATTTTTTTTTCCTCCTTCTTAAATATGTTATCCCAGAAGCTCTACAACCATTGTTGTTTGGCTTGGCCTTGGTCAGTGGTGAGTCCATCTTAGAGATGACAAAGCATTTGGCTCTGTCAGACCTAGGGAAAGCTTCTAGTGACTTCCTGCAGATGCCACCCTTGCAGCCCCCCCACTACCAAAACCTTGATATGCAAACCCAAAACAGACAGTAGCAATTTATATAAAAAAAGAAAAGCAGTATATAGCAGTTTCTTCTTCACTGGGACTTCGTATGCTTTCTTTAAAAATGTTACTTTAACTCATAGTGCCATGCAACTCAAAGATACTTCTTCACAGTCAAATGTGGTACATTTTCAGATCAGTGGACGTAGCTGACAAAAATCTGGAGAGCAATGCCCATGTAGTTAAAGGGATTCAGAAGGCTCACTTGGCTTCTGGTGCATCAAGGTGTGAAGCTATCAGTGAACAAATTCTAAAGCAAAATAGAAGGTTCTGGCCTCCACAGTCTGAATACAAAATCCTGTCAAAACAGAGGAAAAAAAAAAAAAAAAAAACCCTAAAATTAGATTTAACTTAAGTGCTGTTCAGTAGGTGGTCTACCGATTAATTTATGCAGGAAGGAAACATGTTTGACAGCAGGCAAAGAGGAAGCACTTTGCTTTCATGCTAAAAACAGTCTTAGAGACATTTCTAGTACTGGTCTCTATTTCCCACAGCTATTTGAGCATATCAGAGAAGACACTTAAAATAACTCACCAGAACAAAAACAAGCAGAGCACATACTCAGCATGCTTCCCACATTCTGGGATACTGTCCTCCTTGTCAGAGGATTGAGGTTAATGTACAGCAGTACTCTGCACAACTCAATAATGATCACTTAGCTGGCTATGTTCAGGATAGGTTTGGGTCTTCTGAATCTGAAGTGTATAGAGAATCTTGCAGTTTGACAAGATGTGCACAAACACCTCTGGTTTAATTTGACTGTGCCTAAGTAGCTCCTCTCAGCATAGAACCTTCATATCAGTGCTGTGTTATTCGACTGTCATGCATCATGCTACATATTCATGTCAAATATTACACTGGTTCATGAGGCTAACACATGAAGGCTTGTGTCAACTCCATCAAATCATATCTAGAGCTGTACTATTTCTTCTTATATTCTTTACAGAAAGGACAATCAGTTGAGTGTTCTGAAACGGTGCATGAGGCAGGTGTTTTACAGGCTTGGAAAACAAAGGAAGCAGCCTGAATTGGCTCTCAATTATAATTTTGAAAAATGCTCCGTGACATCTCCTGCTTCTGCTGGTTGTTTATTTCAGCAGTTAATTATCCTCACTGTTTAAAATCTGTGTTTTCTCATGTATTTGGATTTGTCTGGCTTCAGTTCCCAGCCCTTGATTCTTGTTAGAATTTTCCCGGTTTCATTAATAAAATCTTTAGTGCTTTCTACCCACAAAAGTATTTACGCACTGTAATTAGATCTGGCAGGGAAATTGTTTTCTTATCTCACAAAAGTTTCTGTCATTTTGAAAAATTCAGGAGAATAACTTCATGAAAGCATCTTAAATGTAAATCAAAACCAAATACAACTGTGCCTCAAAAGGTAAGAAACAATGTTGAAATATTTTGTGTAGATTTTGACTCATGGGATTTTTGGGGGTTTTTTACTGCTATCATCATGCTTCTATTTATTATTCTCATTAAAGAAAACTTATCAAGCTCTTTCAATTATCTCAACCTTAAGGATTTTCCTCCCCCTGAGAAGTGTATCTACATTTCTTTTTATTCAATGACTTGCTTAGAGCCAGCATGGATGTTCCTTTTTTTTTTTTCTACTGATCTTAAAGCTCAGAAGAGCTGTACACAAACAAAAAGACCCACTCTCTAAACATTACTTTCTCATCAACACATAAATGAATTAAATTCAACGTTTCCTCATACAATTAGTCTTGGAGCTAATTCTGAGTGTTGTATTTTATTCTGCCCTGTATTATTATTATTATTAATAATAATAATAATAATAATAATAATAATAATAAAATATTTTTATAATCTTTTCTTTGCACCAAGCAATCCTTGCATTTTGTAATGTGAATACACATTTTTAAATTTGCATTAGGACCTCACAGTCAGAGAGTATTGTTTTGATGGGTTTTTCCTAAGTCTATAGTCACAGTCTCCTTATCCTTTATATTAATTCTCCCTTAGCCTTTTAGATCTGCTATTCTTGTTATACCTCTTCATTTTGCCTCAAAGAGACGATACCTTTTTCAGTTTGGTTTTTTTTCTTTTAATGTTATTCTTCTTTTACTATAATGCTGTAGACCAGCTGGCTAAAAGGTTCTTTAATATGCTTCAGTGAGTCTCCTAGGAAGACCTTACCATGATGTGTCTTTCTCGGCAGATACAGCCTCAGAGATTTCCCTTCAGCCAAATACTGATTTGTATCAAAACATCAGAATTCACTACAGGATTTTCACTAAGTGGTTTGCCATTCTTTGTAAAATGTAATGTATATCAGAGAAAATGGGAAGGACAGGCTCTAGCACAAGAAAAATAAAAAGTCTGTTTTACCACACTGGAATTATTAGAATTTTCTTTTCTTTTCTNTTCTCTTCTCTTCTCTTCTCTTCTCTTCTCTTCTCTTCTCTTCTCTTCTCTTCTCTTCTCTTCTCTTCTCTTCTCTTCTCTTCTCTTCTCTTCTCTTCTTTCTTTTTGTAGCAGATTTAATCACCTTCATCTTTTAAGTCATATGAATTAGTTTCTGATATCAGAAAGTGCTATTACTTGAACCTTTAACTAGAGATTTCCTGTTTAAGAAGGACAGTGCAAGGATTGTGTGTGATCTATTTAGAATTTGGTTATTCTTCTCCTGGATTGATTTGTCTCTTATTACCAAGCTTAACTGTAAATAGAAGTAATGCTACAAGGTTAGATTACAATGTAATGTAAGTAGCCATCAATTATATTTATTAAAACAGAGAGTAATAGAATGTACATGTTTAAGAATAAAATCTACTGAATATTATGAAGATGACTGAACCACCTAAGTGATAGCAAGAAAAAAGCTAGTTTTTCCTATTTTACTTAAGGTTCTCCTTTCTTTCATATCTATACAACATAAATATTTGATATATCTCTCACATACAAATCTTATGAGGGGTAGTTGCATGGAAGACTCCATCAAAAAAAAGGAAGAGCACAAATAAAAGAGAAATCAACAAGAAAAATTACAACAATAAGGTGAATACAGCAACATGTCTACATGATGGTCCAAGTGGCCATACCAGAGCTGCCATCCCAGATGCCTGAGAAATCTGCCAGGGATCCAAGAGCATTTTGATACCTCTGCTGCAAAAGATACCCCCACTCTGCCACACTCCATCTTGAGTCACACATTAAACCACTTCAGTTTTATCTTTCTCCAGTAGTCAGTCACCAGGAGCACACAGTTATGTTTGGGGCAGGAAGCATCAAACCCATAATAAGTGAAATGTTTTATGTTGAGTGTTTTTCTTTGTTTCACTCTAAATCAGGCCCAGCCTCATTTTACACAGTCACACGTTTTCTTAAGTCTTAATGATCCCAAAGTATGAAACACACAAAGAAGTAAAAAGACTGCCTCAGAATAAAGCTTTTGAAGTGATAAAGCTCACGTTCCAAACAAAAAACTACTTTCTCGTACTGTTAACTTAATGACCCCTCTTCAACCAAAAAGTCAATACGGTGTTCTTTATTGTCAGAGTAATTGGCTAGTCAGTGCAATTATTTCTTGTACTTCTAGTTGCAAAATGGCAATTCAAAATGAAAACATACTTTTTCCATTGAGACTTAGAATAACTGGGTGATTTTAGGATAATCAAATGTCAATGGAATTATTTCAGTTCCATTCTGATTTATTATAGCTATTAAAGCACAAGGAAAAGCATAATAAAGCTATCTGCTTGGCATGATCAGAAGCTATTTTTCAACACTAAATAACAACCATTTTAATCCTTTTCACATGTAAAAATCAGAGATTCAAAAGAAATTATTGAAATCTGAAAATAATATTTTCAGTGTAAAATGTTACCTCTTTTCTATAGACACATTATTTCAACAGGGTTTTATTATTATTATTTTTGTTATTATTTGCCTATGGAGTTATTTCACTGATTATCACCGTGTTTTGAAAGGAGCTGACACCATGTGTGAAATCAGGGGGAAAAGACATGTCATATACTTATAAAACTGATATCATGTTGGAAATAGGAAACTGACCTTTTATAGCAGCACTAATGAGAATCGCTCTACTATCTACTGTTAACAGATCTATGAAAATAAATGCTTACAAAATACACATATTTTGGAATATTTAGATACATCTTACAATGTGTATTAGTGCCAGAAATTGTTCAAAATTCTTAGTGTTTTAGCTGATTAGGACATTTAATATCTTTATATTAATTCTCTGTGAAATGACAAAGCCAATTCACAGAGGGCTGGTGCTCTGAAAAGTATTAAAGTGAGGTGATGGATAAAAGAACACTTGAGTGTTTTTCATACAGGAAAATTGTGCAATGTATTTTAGCTCTGAGATTCAATAATACACACAGTTTGATATTTTAGAAGTTGTACAAAAATCATTTCATCATGTTGAACAAACTCTTCAAGAGACCCAAGATGGAGTATTTATCTAACACTCTGTAACAGAAAAAAAAGCATACAAAAGCATTTTTTTCATTAATGAAATAACAGGATCTTTCTTGCAAACAAATATTTTTTCCAAATTTTTCAAGAATTTGCTATCCAAACTATAGCAACTACCTAAGCAGATTAAAGTGTTTCTAGGATGATGTTTGAAAGACAAATAAACACATAAAGCAGACTTTAACTCTGTAGTGGTTTACAGATGCATAGGAGTCTTAACATACTGTCATAGTCAAGTGAGATATAGTCAACAAACTCAGTGGAGTCCAGAGAGTATTTCAGCTGACCCTCATATACACATGGAGTCATTTGCCCATGGATAGGTAGTTAGTACCATTTGAAATCCTTTAGGCATATTGCCTGGCCTTTGGTAGTACCTTAGGCCCTATGTCATATCCAAGTGCCCTATGTGATGTCTCAGACAGTATAGGGCAGCACAAATGGCACTAGACACCATTTTGAGAGCATCTGAACCGAGCATCTAGAGGCTACACCACTGAATACATTGCCAGAGTTGTTGATTGTGCTGATTAGGTTTCCTTGGCTGCCTTCAGCTTTGTATTTATATTATGTACATGTATATGTATATGTATATGTATATGTATATGTATATGTATATGTATATGTATATTGCACCTATCACCATATTGATAAACATTCTTTGGAAGCACTCTGATGGGGCCTAGTGGCATTTAAGACACCATAGAATACACTGCCTAGCCTTCAAGTAGATGTCACAGGTCTCCCATTACAGAATCAGAATTACAGAATGGTCTGTAATCTGTGTTGGAAGGGACCCCAAGCATCATCACGTTCCATCCTCCCTGCCACAGGCAGGCCTACCAACTTCCAGGTCTGCGTCTAGACAAGGTTTCCCAGGGCCCCGTTCAACCTGGCCTTGAACACCTCCAGGGTTGGAGCATCCACCACCTCTCTGGCAGCCTGTTCCAACACCTCACCACTCTTTCAGTAAAGAACTTCCCCCTGGTAGCCAATCTAAACCTTCCCTCCTCTACTTTCAATCCATTCTCTCTTGTCCCACCACTATCTATCCTTATTAATAATAAGTTTATTCCCCTCCCGTCTATGTGCTCCCTTTAAGTACTGAAAGGCTGCAATGAGGTGCCCCTGCAGCCCTCTCTTCCCCAGGATGAACAAGCCCAGCTTTCTCATCCCGTCATGACTGGGGAGGTGCTCCATCCCTCTGATCATTTTTGTGGCCTCCTCTCCAACAGCTCCACATCTTTCTTATATTTGGGGCCCGAGCTCTGCACACAATACTCTAGATGGGGCATCACGAAGGCACAGTAGAGATAGATAACAATCACTTCCCTGTCCCTGCTGGCCACCCCTCTTCTGATGGAGCCTAGGATGCCATTGACCTTCCAAGCTACAAGAGCACACTGCTGGATCATGTTCAGTTTCTCATCCACCAGGAACTCCAGGACTTTGTGTATGTCTTTCGTAAAGAAGGGTATCTAAAACGACACTGAATATTTATATGTAATCAACCCACTGGCTGTTACAGAAACCCAGATACCTCTGGCATATATAGGAACTTATATCTAGACACTTAATTTGTGCATATAAATCTAAAATCTGTATTTGTAACAGAGATACATATACTTGAAGACTATGAGACCTTGGCATATAAACTGGGCTTCATCAACCCACAACAATATCAGAAAAAAAATTCTTCAGAAAAATAGGCAAGCAAACAAAACCAGGAACAGACTAACATGTAACTTCACTTATGTATGATCTGTTTGTTTAGTACATGCAGAATACAATATGGACATTGTTTACTAGCTGAACATTCCCAGGCAAATAGACACCATAATGCATGTGGATAGTTAAATAATGTCAACAATAATCAAGAAGCCAAGATATTTTTTATTTTCCTTTACAGTCTTCTGGAGTAGAAGTCTGACAATCTCACAGGTAACTTGTAATATAAAGATCCACAAGATATGTTTTCAGAATGACTAGAACCACTCCTTTGTTTCAACAAAAAGTAACTGCAGGTCTGAAAGTGTAAAATACTTAAACATTTTTGATTGTGCTGGCCACATTACTGCTATTGTCTACTGTGAAATAGGCTATAGTGTTTGTTTCCAAATGTCACACTTTCTGACTGTATGCCTTATACAGAAAATCAAGCAGGATTTAAGTAACAAGAAATGTGGCAAGTGCCTATAAAGGCCCAGGGACCATAATTACAATAGGAACAGGAATCTGATGAGTTATATAAGGATGTTATTTCACAAAAATATTCTCTGGACAGAATAGGAGTATGAGGGGAAATAAAAATGTAGAAGGCATTGACAGAGACCAAAGTACAGAGATTAATATGTAGAGCAGTATAAGCCAGTAAATGTAAGAAAATCAATACAAAGTTACGCTACCACATTTATTGGATTCCTGCCACCTCATAATGATTCATCATCATCTTCATCAAGGCTGAAACATTTTGTAGTTGTCACAGGTTTGATAGTAGAAAGTTAATCGAGCAACATGAATAAATCAGCATGTCATTTTTAATACTGGTCTGATTCCCATAGTTAAACATCCATGGTAGAAGTCCAAAGGCATCTATTTCTGATGATATAAACACCATTCAAGTGTATCGCAGAAGTCCTGCATTAATTTAAAAGGCAGCAGAAAGACTATTCTTCTTGAGAAACTGATTTGGATACTGATGGTGACAGTAATGAGACAAAACCTCAGAAAAAGTGTCATTCAGTTAAATGAAACAGAAAACTAGGGAAAAAATCAAAGCAAAGGATGTTAAAGTGATCCCTTTATGTTTCCTTAGTATTTCCAATCTAAATAATTACAGTTTATGATGTTACTTTTGGTTTACTGTCTCTTATCAGCACATAGGTGCTGCTCAGTAACTTTTTCAATGTCCTTATAGTGTAATAACAAAAGTAGCCATAGAATAGATAATTTCTGTTTCATCGAACCCTTATTCAAGTATATTATGACTTATGCAAGCCTTTGGCATAAAATAGAAGTAGTATGGAGACTAAAAATCACTGCATTTTTTTCTTATAATATGCTCTGTTGTTTTAAGAATTGAATAAATATCTTACTGCACTTAGAGGATATACTGCTTCCCCTTTTCTGTAAAAACAGTACTCAAGCAATATGTGTGTGAACAAATGTGATAAGATATGCTGATTTAACTATGACTGAACAGCTGATATTGGGAAGATATATTTAAGAATGACATGCAGAGGATAAATCAGAGGGGCACATAGAGGTATTAAATAATAAAAATAAGACTTAAAGAGAAGGCGCTCCAAGTACTACAAGACACTGGTGACAATTTACCTCCACTTTAAGCAGTTAACAAAGGTATTTGAGAGGAGAACCAAACCATCTTGGGTTCCCCCATGGTGCTTTATCTGTTTCAAAATTACGCAGTTTTGTGCATACTGTTAGATGGGATTAATCCAGACAATCAAACTAATCCATTGTTTGCATAGTAAAAACTATATCTTATCTGAACAGCAATTAATGAAAAAAGGGCTTGCTTTTTTTTAAATTTCCTTTATTAAAATAGTCTTTACATTTGCATGAAAAATCAAAATTTCATTCTCAAAAATCTCTAAGATTATTTCTTGTTGCAATGAAAAGTAACATTTTACTGTACCAGATTACACTCTGAAGGAACAAAGCAGAAAAATATGCAAATGATTTCTGATATCTGATAACTGATATCTGATATCTGATATCTGTGCTGTGTTGCAATTCTGATTTGCTTATTTTCTTTCTGATTCTCAATACCTTTTACAAATTAGGATTTGTGTGTGTGTGTGTTTGGGGGATCTTTTTGGGTTTTTTGTAAGGAAAAATTAATTTTTTATTGTACAATGCCTAAATGAATGTTTTGATATTTTTAGTATCCATATGGAAAACTGAGCTATTTACTTCTGATCTAGAGTACAGAAAAAAAGGTCTAATGAAGTTTAAGTAGCTGTTAAATTCACAACATACACTCTGCACAGATTAATTCTTCATTAAACATTTTTGTAGAGATCATAATGTCCAAGTTTCTGTTAGTTTACATACTTTTCCTGAGATTTGTTCTAAAGGTAGATCTAAACACCCATGATGTAAGTTGAAAATCAACTACTTTTGAAAAACACACAGTGTATTAGAATGTCTTTAATTTCTACCTTCATGAACTTACTTAAAATGGATTCTGACAAAAATTCCACTATACATTTAGAGAAATGTATACCATGGTCAAGGAAGATCATTATTTCAGTCAGTCATCTTAGGTGTAAGTCATTGACATATATAATTGATTATAGACATCAGTTCTAAATGATTTCTACCTAAGTGAGCAATCCATTTGTTTTGTTTTGTNTATATATATATAATATATAAATAGTTTTAATTCAGCAAAAGCAGTATTAGTTCTACAGTAATGTCATGAAAGCATCTTCTTGCTTTTGACATTCCAAAGTAATGCCATTCTGAAGCATTTATGAATCAAAACAAACTTTGTGAACTTTTTTTTTCCTTTCTCAAAAGTCATGACATATAACATGTAACTTTGTCTAGTGTTCTGATATTTTGTTTCTAAGCACTACCTAACCTGTTGTAAAACGACTTTTAAGATTGCTGTTTAGACTTTTGTATTTTTTGGTTAGAAAGGAGTTGATACCCATTTTGGATGGACAGAGAATCACAAATGGTTATAGGCTTTAAATACCATCCTCTTCTAAGTTCATTTGACTACAAAAGGAATTAAATTAGCCTTTGGTAATGTTGATCAGCTGGTTTCTGTGACCTTTCAGCATATCCTGTTTGGTTAAGACGAAAAAAGAAAAAATTCAAATGTGTAATGAGAACTGGCATATTATGACATTTAATAACTGAATAGAGAACAATGTAAAAAGTTTGATGATAATTAAAACCAAAGTTTTGATCATTTGCCTGAGTTCAACAGATTTTTCAAGTCAATGTTAAATATTCTTTGCAAAACATATTTCCCATTAGACGAAGAGGATACATATTTAAAATAATCATATTTATAGGTTTTAATAATACAGAATTATACTTTGTAGGCAGAAATTTGTGGTTTTCATCTTCAGTTCTTGGAAATACCTGCTCCTTTCTTAATTACAGACATTAAAGAAACAAGCCGCTTGCATTTCACATGCCAATTAACAAACAAAAACATTATTTATTTATTTAAATTGCCTAATTAAGTGTTATGTATGTGAAATAGAAAGGCAATTAGATATTTAATAATCAATGCATATGAAAACATAAAAATACATGGCATATTGCTGAAATATACATATGTATCTCTTTCTAATTTCAGACAGATTATAAGTAACTTCTCATCTGAAAATTAATCAATGACTACTCGCTTCAGTATTAGAGAAAGTGAATAAAAAGGGGGCTTATATGCAGTTGAAATGAATTTATTTGTTTTTTAACTTGCCTGAACTGTCATGACTATTGATTGTCAGTGTTCAGTGAATTATCTAGTTAGAAAATGTATATAATGATCCTTGGGAATCTCTGTTTATAATGTAGGCCATCAGGGGAGTTGCTTCAAGATGGGTCATAGGAATTTGAAGCTTGAAAGGTATCCTAGCCTAAAAATCCATAAAGATTACTATGTATATAAGTGTATTATCACTATTGGTGTCAATACACAAGACTTAGTTAACTAGTAATGGAGTCCCCATAAAACACATACTTAAGAACAAAACACTGGAGTACAGAAAGGAGTAAAGTAAGTAATCTGTTGCAATGATGGCCCTGTCCTTGTCCCTGAAAAATAACACTGAAATGGTGCTATGCCATACTCTATCAGCAAAACCCAGGACACTTACTATTAAAAAACATGCTATAAAAAAGAAAACAAATCTATGGATTGCATAGATACTTGTAGGCTATATACCTGACATTTACTTGAAAGTCCTAATTTAGTGGTAGATTTCCAAGCTTCTTCACTTTTTTCCAAGCTTTCACACTGCCCTGACTTGGGGAGAAAACAGTATGAACTTTGTCCAGGATTATGAGAGACTTTTCTCAATCAAAATGTATAAGAAAGGTGAAAATCATGAGTTGCAACACTGGGAAAGAGTGGTCTCAGAGAAAAGATAGTTATAGCGTACTAAAGTTATGCTTTTTAGAAATCTTCACTATTACACTCTTACAAGTTACAGTGATTAAAGTTTATTCTCAGTCACATTTAAAAGTTAAATCTTATGAAGTTTTCAAAGATAAAAATACTTTTGTCCTAATTTTCTAATTGCTGATACCCACATCTGCCTGTGAAATTAGTGCAAATTTGGGGTGTTCAAGATCTTTGAAAATCAGGCTGCTTTTTTTTTTAATTAAAAGACAGAGGAAGAAAAGTGGGAAAAGATGAGATGTTGGAGTTCTGTGATCTCTGCTTCTTACCCTTCTCATAATTGTCATGCTGTTATCTGGTGCTTTCCTCAACTGTTTCCTGTATCCACCCAGTTTTACAGTTTTACTCTTAGGTCATACCTTTTTTTTTTTTTTTTGCACAACGGATACATTTTAAAGACAATAGTATACAGGGCATAGGGTATAGGCTTTGATACCTTGCTGAATATTTCCAGTCTTTTTAATATCAATTAATAGCAATAATATAAAGCTTCATCACTTCAAAATCTGAATAATTTTCTACAGGTACTCACAAAAAAAACCAACCAACCAACCAAACAAACAAAAAAAAAAAAAACCCAACAACCAAAAAAAAAAAAAACCAACAAAAAAACAACTGCCCCAAAAACCTCTACAGATTTGAAAGAGCAAACATGTTGTCTGTATTGGTGTCCAATTTGGACAATACATAACACAGGTTCTCATCCACTGATGTTTGCAATACAGTATCACAGAGTTAAAGAATGGTCTTGGTTGGAAGGGACCCCCAGCATCATCAAGTTCCAAGTCCCCTTCCACAGCCAGGGCCACCAACTTCCAGGTCTGCATCTAGACAAGGTTGCCCAGGGTCCCATCTATCCTGGCCTTGAACACCTCCAGGGTTGGGGCATCCACCACCAATCTGGGCAGCCTGTTCCAGCACCTCACCTCTCTTTCAGTAAAGAGCTCCCCCTGATATCCACCCTAAGCCTTCCCTCCTCTAGCTTCAATCCATTCCCCTTGTTCTACCACTATCTACCCTTGTAAAAATCTGATTCCACTCCTGTTTATTGAATACACAGCTCTTCTTTACATATAATTCTTTTCCGAAACAACTGTTACGTGAAATTTTCAAATGTTGCTCCTTGATTCTTGACACAATTTTATTTCTTCTAGATTACTTCTGAGATAAGTATGACAAACACAGAACTATTTTTATATAATTTACCTTGTAATTTCAGATACATAGGTGAAATATCTTGTAGATAGAATCATTGTATTGTGAAATTCTTCCACCAGTTTGTCTGACTTGCTTTTTTCTTTTTTTGGATATTTGGCTTGAACGTTTCTCATTCACTACTTAAAAGTCGCTGACTACATATAGGGCCTTAGCTACTACTGCATTTTTTGTCTGTTCGTGAAGTTAATAACAACTGTTGTTTTGACAGGTATATCTGAAACAACATAATTTATAAAACACCTAATGAAGTCAAGTACTTCTCTACACTCATAGTCTTTCCAGGTAAAACAGGCTAAAAGGCCTGGAGCCATGTAATTATAGTCAATAGATAATTTAAAAGTCATTAAAAACTGAGAGGAGAAAGAAATAAAAGAGGAACTGGGGAAAAAAAAAAAGAAAAGAAAAAGAAAAAAAAAAAAGAGTTGAAAGCAGTCTAAGAAAAGCCTGAGTCATCTGAAGACAGTCATTACTGATGCAAGACAAGGGGTATACTAAAGATAGGTAATGTCAAGTCAGAACTATAATGAGCCAGACTTAAGGCATGGATGCCTGGATCCTAACAATGAACTAAACTACCGTAAACCTGCTTAAGCTTTTTATTTTGCTGATGGTTATGTTTGACAGGAAAATAACATTCCTCTTATATGCACAATTGATAAAGTAGGGTATTCTGTGCCAAAATCTTGTGAGCAACCATTATTAATGTGAAATGTTTTCTGTAAGAAATTAGAAGAAAAAGATAGGATGAAGAGAAAACCCTCAATGCATAATAGTTTATTAATAAACACAGGTATGGTTTACATCTGGACTTATCACAGTGAGTTAAAGCCTATCATTTAGCCTAAAAATCCACAGATAAATTAAGAACTTGAGGATGAAACAAGATGAGGAATAATTGTTTTTCTTAATTGTTCATTAGAATATTCCAATTATGTCTCTTGATCCCAAAGCTAGCTTAGAAAAACCTACTGGCACAAGGAACAATCTCCAGATGGATTCACGGTGGCACGCATGCAGTTGTGCCTGTTTGGTATATAGCTGCTTGATTTTAAGGTTTTTTTACACAGCCAAATTTTCAAGTGAGAGCTGGTGCAGACAGAAATAGAGTAAGTCATGTCTGTAAGCAGTAGCTGTAATGTTTCTTACCAATAGCAGCCAAAGTACTCAAGCCAAGGCCACAGCCCCTAATCTCTGCATCAGATTGCTTTCTACTATCCACAACTGGAGACTTTTAGGGAAGGGTCTAGATTGCCTTAAAACTGATGGACACAGATGGTACTGTGAGCTGTGCGTTGCTTTATGCTTAGTTTTTTGGTCATGTAACCAATATGAGTCTTTTTCTCTTCAACCAATTATTAAGAGCAAGGGGAGGAGAAATAGTTCATTTTTAATGAAACTAATTTGTTATGTAATTTTTTATCTCAACATAGATTTCAGAACTTTGCAATTAGTCATTCAAATGATAATCATAGCAACACAGGTATTAGGATGAGGTATTGATCTCTCATCTACATGGTGACTTCGCTGCACATACAGCTCTTAACATTGCTGGCAACGCCTCTTATGTAGCTGATTAATCTTAATTTTAAAATGAAATCCCACAATCCTTCCACTTTAAAGCAACCAGAACTCTTTCACTCCACTCTGTGCAGAAACTGCAATGGAAATTTTCTGTGATTTCAAAAAGTATACATTTAACTGATAACTGAGATTTATCTTGCTTTTGACTTCTTGGTAACATTTTATTCCTCAGTTTCACTGAAGACTGTATTTTCTCTTTTTCCTATTGTCCCAGTCATTATTTCACTGTTTTTTGGGTTTTTTTTAAGGACGTTTAGCAGTACTACTAGCAGTAGAGATTTTCTTTGAAGTGTTCACCATGAATACTTCCAAATATTTTTATGGATTTGGACAAAATATAGTACTTATTTGTAAGCTGTCTATGACAGCCCCCTTGACATACAAAATGCCTAATTGTTCTGTGGAAGTAAAGACTGGTCATTCTGTTCCCATGAATGCCATATGTCTTAGTTGCAATGATGAATTTTCATCATTGAGTGATGAATTTTCATCAATGAGTGCTGAAGGATAAAGAAAGAGTGAACAGAACAGCACTAATAACAGAAATAAACAACACACACACACCCTCCTCCAAATAACGCCCAAAACAGAGTATGCTTAACATTTTTGGATCTATTGGTATAAAAGGTGAGTGGGTATACATAATTTATTTATATTTTAAAAAACATTTATCCAATTACTGTGAATAATTATCATATTTTAATAGATGAGAAAAATTAATTTAGAAATAGAAAATGAGTATAAAAATATTAATAGGCAGGAATCTTAGAGTCTAAATTCCTCTTTAATCTTTTTTTGCTACTTCCCAACTGATTACTTTTGACCTTAGAAGTCATCCACTGTAGGTTCCTCTCAGATAGATAAATAAATATAAATAACAGTTCTTAGTTACATAGACCTAACGTAACTTCAACAACACTATTTTTCTCCTTCTTCAGGCTGTTTCACATTACAATGTGATTAAGAAGGACAGAATTACACTTAAACTTTTGCATTCCAAGACTTGGATGTATTTCTCCTAGTTTTGGGCATTTTATTGAACTATAGCAGTTAGAACCAACCTAAAGTTACTGCAGACATAGTCAAGACAGAGAGAAAGATTTTGGTTACTTTCTAGGATTTGAATTGTATTCAACTTCTCTTCCTCTGGTGATTCTAGAAGAACTGTAGGTCATCTCCTCAGATCAAGTATTTATGTCTGTTTCCAAGGACAGAAACACTAAAAAGCCACTGAATTGATACATTATTTTTATAGGTATTGCTCATGGACTAAAGAGGTATGTGCAAAGAAAAGGAATGTATTCAAGGTTTTGGAGCTACTAAAATATGTTCTTCTTGGAACAGACCCTCCTATGTTATTAAAACTTCTTACTTCTCAGGTAATACCTATAAAGCATGAATAAACCCCAGATAAATTAAAAATTACATATGTATTATATACTAACTGGGAAAGCTGGCTCTCCTTGCAGCTTTAATTCTTCTCTGCTTTGACAAGGCCTGTAAAGATGGCATTGACTGTGTTTAATCTTTAAAAGGTTAAACCTTCTATTGTTCCAGCAGCTGAATGCAATTCAGAATATAACTTCTATATATAAATAACAGGCTTACATTTGTAAAAAGTATCTGTAGTGAATTATTCTACTTAAACAATTCCAGCCTACCACTGGTAGTACTTAACTAAAATCAATAAAAAGAACAGTCTTACTGACACCATTTTAAAAAATATTAATTCAAATTTCAACTGTAAAAATAATAGTTTCTTTAATAAAGTACCCCTGTTCTCTACCAAAGTTTGGAGAATTCTCTTCTGCCCAAACTGTACTATGTAAATACAACCAAACATTGAGATAAAGATATTAAAAAAAAATTAAAATATATAACATTTAGTATTTCACATTCCTGTGTTTTAAATAGTACTGTTTAAATGGATACTTCTTTTGGATATTTTTTTTCTATGCTAAACATTTATTTGCACATATATGTCCTTAGACTCAAAAAAAAAAAAATCCAAGCCAATATAAGTGTGACAAAAAAGCTTAAAATGTTAAACTGTGTTGTGCTCAGCTTGAATGATGGAACCAGTGGGCACTAAGTGCTTGGCAGTGAGATGCTGTGCCATTCCCTGTATGTATGCTGATAATCAAAGCATTGTATGGAGTGAATGCCACTTCAGTTTTATGAGCTTTTTATGTGACGTGGCATATCAAATCTGCCAAGCAGAGGACCATCTGGAAACAGGTCATCAGAACAGATTCTGACACCCTCTGACAGACAAGAGGGAAGACAAAGAACAGAATGGGGCAAAAAAACTCACCCCACCTCCCAAAACTCTTGGCCATATCCCAATGGAGATTATGAAAAACAAATCCAGTTTCATTCTGTATACTGGAATTATGTGTTACTTAATAACAGACATAGATTTGCTGAAGTGAATTTAAAAATTCATTTTAAAGTGTGCTCCCTTATGGAAAAGCTGGCTTTTGCATTGGTTTGTTTTTTGTTTTTTTTTTCTCTCAGTTACAAAACTACAAATCCTCCTGGGCACAGCAGAAGTGTTACCCTTTTCTCCCCTTCATGTTCTCCACCTAGGGAATAAAAATGTTTTTTAAAAGCTTCACAGCCTGATGTTCAAAACACATTGTAGAAGCACTCACAGACAGATTTTTGATAAGTGTTCTGAAGCCATTAGGCTACTGTAGTTCGGCTGAGAAGATAATACACAATCGTATATCACTGCAAAACTAAGCTTGTGCTGTAAATGTCATCCAGTTATTAAAATACCACAGCTCCTGACCAAAATGAAGACTTATGAAAAGTGGTTATTTTCATTTGATTGTTGTGTTCTTAGGGGAAATTTATCATTTATATAGACATTTTTATCAGAATTGGATTATAGATGAAAAATCTTGATGTCAAAACTGAAGGGTTAAAACACCCTTTCAGTTGTAAGACTTTGATGAGTAAAATCTTGTGCTGTGCTTTGTATGACTGACACATATACATAGTCTTGTTGAAGACAGTCACAGTCTAAAAGAATGAACAAAACAAAGCACAGAGTAGTCTAATGATACACCACAACTCTCCAAATAAATCAGTTTAAGAACACATTTACCCAGCTCTGTGTTGAACTGAAATCACTCAGTTGGATGTAATTATAGTTCCAGTCTCTAGATTTGATTTCAGGGACCATTACAAATCTTGTTCTCCCTCTCACTCTTGTTTTCTTGTTTTCTTCCTGCTTATTTTTTGAACACTGCTTGGAAAATAACTGTTTCCCAGGTCTAGAGAGGCTTGAGTGAGTTACGAGGTAGAATTAGAGAGGACGTGTTGTTGGAGGATACCAAGAGAAGAACTAAGGATTGCTGATAACATTGCATAAAAATGGGTATTTTTAATTCTCTGAAGTTAGTTATTACAGAGGAGAAAAATTTACATATTTTGGGGGGAGTTGTGGGGTATTTTGTCTGGTTTTGTGGGGTTTTGTGTGTGTGTGTTAAAAGAGCTGATATATTGCAAGGAAAATTATAACCCTAGGGAACTCAAGACCTCCATTTTCCTGGTAGAGTTCAGGTTTTTTCTTGAAGCTGTTGCTGTTATTGTTATTTATGTGTATGTACTAGAACTGAAATGTAGTGAGAGTAACAGTTATGTCATACACTGGTAAGGCCAGGAATGTTGTCCCCTGTCTAATAACAAACTGGATGCATTTTATTGTTTTCTCTTTTATACTTTGCTGGATATTGTAACTAATTTTCTACATTTTTAATTCAGTGACTAAACTCATTCATTTATCATGATGACTAAGTACAAGAGTGTCTTGGTTTCACTCCAGCTAGCAGCTGAGCACCATGCAGCCGCTCTCTCTGGTGGAGGAGGGGGAAAGGAAAGGAAAGGAAAGGAAAGGAAAGGAAAGGAAAGGAAAGGAAAGGAAAGGAAAGGAAAGGAAAGGAAAGGAAAGGAAAGGAAAGGAAAGGAAAGGAAAAAGCAAACCTCGGAGATTGGGATAAGAACAGTTTACTGGGACAGCAAAGGGAGGAAGAAATCACAATAACATGGCTTTATAGCAAAATATACAAAACTGGTGATGCAGGATGCAGTTTCTCACCATACTGCACAGCTCAGAGCTGTCCTGAGGATGGACTGTCCTCAAACAGCACATCCTGGAGCCATGTCCTCCTCCTCCACCAGCCCCACTTCATGCTGAGCATGACATAATTGGCATGGAATACTCTCGTTGGCCAGTTTGGGTCACCTGTCTTGGCTGTGTCCCCTCCCAGATTTCTGGGTGCCTCCTGCCTTCTCTTTGGGATGGTAGCATGAAAAGCTGTAAAGTTCTTCACTATTTGGCTACAGCTGAAGACATCTCTGTGTTATCAGTACTGCTCTCAGCCTAACGCCAAACACAGCACTGCACAGCTGCTAGAAAGAAAATCTGAGTGAAACCCAGAAGAAAGTAGAAATTTATTTTTCAGTCCTTTTTATGTAGCCAGACTGCAAAGGACAAATGTCCCAATAATTGTCCAAATGTCCAAATAATGAAGAAGTAACTTCTTTAACCATTTCCTTAGAAAATCATGGGAGAAAAAAAAATTTCCAAAACCAAAATAACCAGGAAAATTTAGAGCATGCATCAGTGCTGCAGAAATCCTTTGGAAGGGTAAGAAGACAGGAACTCCTCAACAGAGACAGAGCAGATTCTGAAACTAACATGATGTCTTTCAGACTAGTTGGATTCTGAAATGAGCAAACCCTGTTCCCTAACATTACCAGATCTCTTCCCTTCTTTACTCAACACATCTGTTACAGCAGTGAATCAGGATGTAAGAGACAGTCCAAGATTCCTTCTCCGATTTAATAATAAAGTATCAGTTAATCCAGGGTGATGCAAATGATTTCTAAAGGGCCATTTATTATTTTGCTGAAGATATTATCTACCTAAATGCATTGTTGATAAATGTTTAATTACTATATTTCCAAAAGGGGCAGGAGTTAACAAATTGATTTTTCTAAATAAAAACCAAGGGGACAGGAGGTGAAATCCAGAGTGGGATTCTTTTATTTTATACATACCATCCTTCTCTACAGAACTGAAGATTAATGGATGACATGCTGCTATTTTCTACTTTGAAATACAGAAATATAGAATTTAATCTTTTTGTTGCCATGACACCAACCAAAAATGGGTCAGATGTAGTGTTAAGGAAAGATTTTAACTGAATTTTAATATATTGATATGACCTCTTCTACAATTTGTATACATATAAGCATACCTATACTGTGTGCACATAGATCCCTATATATTTACAACGTATAAATCTGTTGCTACAGAAGAAAAACTTCATCCCTTCTTTACAGATGGAGAACTGAAACACAAAGGAAATTAATGCCTCCTCTGAGGTGAGAAGGGGAGGTGTTAGTGCAGAATACCAGCCCATTGTACCATGGTCTAGACAATCAGCTACACATCCAGGGTTCAGCATGAGATCTGCATTCAATATTGAATGCAATTTTGGCATATGCAGTGATGAATATGGTTACCAGAATATTAGTGCTATGTTCCCGGGGGCCCTGGTGGATAACAGGTTGGCCATGAGCCAGCAGTGTGCCCTGGTGGCCAAGAAGGCCAGTGGGATCCTGGGGTGCATTCAGAGGAGAATAGCCATCAGGTCGAAGGTCCCCCTCTACTCTGCCCTCCTCAGGCCTCACCTGGAATCCTGTTTCCTGTTCTGGGCTCCCCAGTACAAAACAGACAGGGATCTCCTGGAGAGAGTCCAGCAGAGGCCACAGAGATGATTAAGGGCCTGGAGCATCTCCCCTGTGAGGAAAGGCTGAGTGAGCTGGGCTGTTCAGGCTTGAGAGGACTGAGAGGGGATTTCATCAATGTTTGTAAATATTTGAAATGTGGGAGACAAAGGGAGTTGGCCAACCTCTTCTCAGTGGCCTGTGGTGACAGAACAAGGGGCAATGGTAACAAACCGGACTACAGAAGGTTCCACACCAATGTGCAGAAGAACTTCTTCACAGTGAGGGTGACGGATCACTGGAACAGGCTGCCCAGGAGTGTTGTGGATTCTCCTTCTCTGGAGATACTCAAGACCCATCTGGATGCCTACCTGTGTGACCTGCTCTAGGGAACCTGCATTGTTAGGGAGGTTGGACTCGATGATCTCTTGAGGTCCCTTCCAAACCGTACGATTCTGTGATTCTGTGAACATGTTCCCTAAGGAGAAAATAACATGCAAGAAATATGATAAAAGGGAAAAGTGGCTTGAGCAGGAGGCAGTGGAGTTACACATCAGAAATCAAGCAAAGGAATCTTTAAATTACAGATTGCAGTGAAGAAGTCAATGAATGGATTCAAAACACATGAAAATTTATTTAGACTGATTTATGTAGGAAGATTTCTTCCAGTGCATAAAGTTAATATACAGTGGGTTTAAAGAAAGACAGACAAGAGACATATTCATCTGCAGTAGATATGGAGCCTGATAAGAGCTTAAATAAATCATAGAAGGGCAAAGAAAAAGGAAACATAAAACTCTTAGACAAACTGTGTGTGCAAAGATGGAGGAGAGGGAGGAAAAACTGGGTTTGGACCAACTTGCTGAAAGACTCTTCTTCACAGCAGGGAAAGCGCAGTGCTCTCAAGAACAGCAGAAGTTTGCTAATGAAAAAAGTGCTGAAGATAAAAGTATAATATTTATGTTGGGCTGTACTTCTTTTAAGTTGATGTGGAGACCTGAGAAAGGATTAAATCTGAGAAATGTGTGGCTTTGGTTAGAAGTAATACAATGAATAGGAATATAATTATACAGTTAGAGGGAATGTGTAAAAGGTACAAAAAGAGAACAAAGTGAGGAAAAAGCAGTGCTAATGAGGAAGATAAGTGCCCTGTTGTCTGATTTGAGAAGTGCTGTATGGATCTGTGTAGTTTCTCCTGCACATAGGTAGAAATTAAGCTTCTGAACAAATTTCAATTTCTTTGATTAAAATGCTGTCATGTAATAAGCTGTTATATTACACAGCAGGTAGAAAAATGTTCTGAAATCTTAGCTATAGTAACACTCTGTAAGGAAGTAAAAGAGCATATTTCTAGGAACTGCTAGTTCTTTTATTTGATGATGTAGGGAGAAGGGGAAACATGGACTCCATATTAAATATAATCAGTCCACTGAAAGTTTTTGTTTGCATAGTATTTATCTGTGTGCCATTATAACAAAAAGAAGCTAAAATGAACAGATTAGTTTATTCATTTTCTGTGGAGCTTCTTCCTAAAAAGACCTCTAGGATATTTTATTCCTCCTTAGAAACTAACTTTTAGACTTGCAGAGGGAGCAATTAAAATTAGACTATGAGATGATGCTAAGTCAGAGCCCGGTATCAGGTAAAGAAAAGTAATTTTCCGTTCCTCACATCACTCAATTTAAAGCAGCAAATAAAAAATTACTAATGCAAACTTTGTGAAAGAAAAATGATAATAATCAACAGTGTAATTACAAATCACCACTTAACACTTGCTATTCCCTGAAATTTTCTTTACACTGCTTATTAAAAGGCAAATAGTGTCCCTAATTCAAGTGTATGTTTGCACTGATAATGGTATTATGGCTTTGTGTTTTTCCTTTTATGGTGATTCAATGTAAATTATTTTGACAACAGGTATAATTTGTCTTCAGTGAAGCAGGAGGATATGGCAGGCAGACTGGGAAGATCTCTCATGTACACTGCTACAGTATTTTTTTAAACATTTAACTTAATTATGAGGTTTTGGTGAATCCTCCTTGAATGAGGTCTAAAATATGACTCACTAAAAGCATATTTTGATCCCTTCATTTATAGAGTGCACAAAATAATGTCTTCAACAGTCATGCAAAACATATTCCCTGTTCAAATTTAATGCTGAAGATGGAAAAATATAAAAAATGGATGAAGCATTGCTTCCAACATAAAGTGTATGTGTGTAGGAAAGAGGAGAAATGTGGAGGGATTCTGACAAAGTTATGAACAAAAAAGTCACTACAGCCTGAAGCTGAAGTAACTAATCTCTTGGTGACTTATGTGGAGGTTTTATGTTCTGTCTTGCCTAGCAAGTAATAAAAAAATCATACCTTAGCTACTCTAGCCAGCTGCCACATTTATGAGTAAGGACTCATTCTATAAAAGTACAGATGGGCAGGTATAGATTACCTATTTCTGTACAGCAGACAGTAAATATTTATTCACAGCTGGCAGGTCAACTCAAATTACCTGTAAAAAGTTCACTTCGGCCATTTATTTGGGAGAAAAGGAAAGGAAAGGAAAGGAAAGGAAAGGAAAGGAAAGGAAAGGAAAGGAAAGGAAAGGAAAGGAAAGGAAAGGAAAAAGAAAAATTAAAAGTGCAAAGAAAAATATTGGATGATTATACTTCGGTCAAGCCTTATTCTCAAAGGTGCCTGGAGACTCAATTGACTGATATTTGGTTTATATTTTGCAAGTAAATTAAATTAATTCAAATACTGCACATATAGATGTGTAGATATTCAGTTATAAATAAAATAAACAAGTTTGGAATCCATACAGGCATAATAAAGAAAAATAAATACAAAATTGATTCAGTATTACATCTCCTAAGACAAGGAATTTAATTTTGAGGAATTATTAATTTATTGTTCACAAAGTATTATGCCATACATTCATTAAATGCTAAAAGTGTCCACCATGGTTAAATATCACACATATTTTAGCATTAAAGGCCACTTAAACAGCATTTAGGATCACAAAGCTGTTAACAGTATGTACTTTTGTACATTTGGATATGATATTAACATGCAAATGGAAAAAGAGAAGGACCGGAGATATTATGCAGCCTGTTAGGCTGAGTAGAGTGTTCCTTGAAATGTTTGTTGCTCTTTGTTTCTATACACAACTGAATACAAAGTGCACTCCTACTAGTGTTTCTTTTTATCCTGAGACATTAAGGTGTGAATTTCAGAAGTTAAAAGTGAGAGCAAAGCACCTTCATTGCCTCAAAGCCTTGAGCCAAATATAAAAGTGTATTTAGATGCTTCTATGGCAGTTTTCACCCAAAACTATTAATTAGGTCTCCAAGACTGGTAAACAGAGCTCCCAACCTTCTGCCGGGTGCCTAACTTTCCTCCAGACTGAATGCAGATCTAAACAACAGTAGCAAGCTCTTATGTTAGGACACTGAAAAGAAAAAAGAAAGAAGAAAAAAACAACCAAACAAACAAAAAAGCTGTTAAAAACATGAGAGCATGTAAAATTGTCTCTCTTGCATAGGTGCAAGAGTGCTTTGGTGTCTGTAAAAATAGATGTGGTCCTGCATATTTTAAATATCCTTTGATTTATATGAAAATTAACATACATGTTTGTGCCTATACATACATATGTTTATATTTGCATATTGATCATGACTAGCAGTCTTAACCCCACTGCAGGTGAATTTAAACACAGAAATTCCAATTTTTAGCAAAGCACTAAAAAAAACCATTTCAGGAACTGGGAAGAGACACTGTCTTCCTATGGAAGAAACTTTTATTGAGACAGTATATTGGGTTTAGGTGGCAAGGTCTGGGTAGCAGGAATACGATACATGTGGCTTCTGTAAGAAAATGCTAAAAGCTTTCCCCATGTCTGACAGACTTAATGCCAGTTGGTTCCAAGATGGCCCCACCAATGCTGAGCCCATCAGCCACAGAGGCTGTGCCTCTGGAATAACATAATTAAGAAGGGGAAAAAAATACCTATAAACAGCAGCTGGGAGGGAGGACGGAGACTGTGTTAGAGGAACAACTCTGCAGACACCAAGGCCAGTGAAGGAGGGGAGGAGGTGTTCCAGGTGCCCAAGCAGGGATTCCCCTGTAGCCCATGGAGAAGAACATAGTGAGACAGTCTGTCACCCTGAAGCCCATGGAGGATAACAGTGGAGCAGAGATTCTCCAATGCTAGAGAAGGTGGATGTACCTGAAGGGGAATGTAACCTTGTGGAGACACCATGCTGAAGTAGGCTCCTGCAAGACCTGTGGCCCTGTTGAGAGAGGAGCAGGTTTTCTAGCAGTGCCTGTGACCCCATGGGGGAACCATGTTGGAGCGATGCACTCCTGAAAGACTGTACTTCACAGAAAGGCCCAATGCTGGAGCAGTTTGTAAAGAACAGCAGTCCTTGGGAAGGACCCATTCTGGAGAGGTTCATTGAGGACTGGGGATGATGTGGATCAGGAGAAGAATGAACAGGAAGGAGCAGCAAGATATTGTGTGATGATCTGACTGCAACTCCTATTTCCTGTGCCCCTGCACCACTCAGGGGCATGAGGTAGAAAGAAGTTGAGCCTGGAAAGAAAGGAGGGGGAGAGGGAAGGTGTTTTAAGATTTGTTTTTATTTCTCATGATCCCAAGCTGTTTGCTGGGCAATAAATTAAATTAATTTCATAGAATCATAGAATATACTGAGTTGGAAGGGACTCATAAGTATCATATAGACCAACTCCAAGTTGAGTCTCTTTTCCCTGTGATGATGACTGGTGAATGATCTTCCCATCCTTACCTTGACCTGAGACTTCTGTCATATTGCCTCTCTCAACCTTGTGTCCACTCGAGGAGGGGGAGTGATGGAGTGGCTTGGTGTGCACCCGGCAACCATCCAAGCTCAACTCATCACAGACAGAAAGAGGAAGCTTGATAAAGCAACCTGAAAGATAGTTCAAAGTGGTAAATGTTTTTGTTTGCGGAATGTTTTTTTATATATTTTAGGTTAGGCAAATATTAGATAAAACCAGATAGAATCCATAACAGAGACATAAGGGGCACTGTCACTTTCTCAAAAAA
>VXBZ01004148.1:11530-60454 GCA_013399135.1 Heliornis fulica | reverse complement strand
GGGGAAGGTGTTTTAATTCAGGATTTTCAATAACTGCATAATCTTAACTGAATTTTTGCTCAGGTTTTAATGAGTGTAATAAAATCAACTTAATTTGAGGTCGTAGAAGGTGTGACAGAAGTTTTTCTCCAATTAAACGCATTATACCTTTATTTGAGCTAGCCCACGAGTTCAGTGCAGATAAGTGAAAACTAAAATAAAACTGGCATTTTAATCCTTATACACATGCTTAATAATGGGAATTTAGAGAAATTATACTGTGGAAGTTGTATTACTTTTCTTTGAAGATAATAAGGAAGAAATAAATATGAAGCTAAAATATACATGCCTAAAACCTATGCAGCACACAATATGAGTTATTAGGTTACTGGAAATTAAATGAAAGCATTAACTGGCCAGAAATCGGTATTCTAGGAAGCTGAAAACTGAGGGGGGTTTGTATTATTTATAGTAAGCATTATTTACATATAAACTTTGAAATTTATTTAGCCATGGCACCAGGCTATTTGATCAAAACATTGATGCAAAAGTAAAATGGGCAAAAGCATTCTGCACAATAAAAAAAGATCTGAAGATCTGAAGGGCTGACTTGTTCAATGCCCTTTTCAGTATGCACTTATCCTAATCCATAACTAGAACCTTCTCTGGTACGTGGCAGGCTTTTTGCATCATAACTTCATTGTCTTTTACCAAAAATCTAGTCCTCTAATGTCAGAAAAGTGTTGGTACCCTCATTTGAATGGACATATCCCTTCTGTACATTGACTCACTTGGGTCCCATTCTTTCTTTCTGTCATAGGAAGAGTTTCCTTTTTTAAGCTGTCTTGCTGCCTATTGCTTCAGAGCTCAAAGGACAGGCCTATATTTCTCTATAACCTAAAGACATAATACTGCTTTTCATTTACCAATATGATCAGCCAGAATCACCCAGAACAGAAATTGCCCACTTAATGATTTCTGCATCCTTATGATTCCAGTTAGACTCAAGTAGTAGATCATCTCAGGTAATGGAAGAAAACCTCCTTAAAGAGAAGATCATCTTACTGTTTGCAGGATGGGATAATATATGATGCCATTTCTATAAACTGCTAATAGAATACCGATTTGGTAGAACTGGACTGTTCAGATGTTGTGCCTGTATTACAAGAAGAATAACATCCCCTGTTGGTATGCAGATTGATAACCCTCCCACCTGATCCAGGAATCAAGAGTTTGATCAATTATTTCCAGGAAGTAAACAAACAAGAAAAATATTTTAGGAAAAAAAAAAGAATGGATGATATTTATTCTGCAACACATTCGGTGAAACAAAAAAAAACCCAGAAATATTGCATGAAATAGCTCTGAATTTATAAGCTATTAAAATGAAAAACAAAACCACCACCACCAAAACTTAATAATGAAGTACATACAAACTTATAAGAAAGACTTGTCCAAAAATCCTTCAAAGATTCAGTTTTTAGAATATATTTTGAGACCATAACCTTACCAGGACTCTTTTGTCATGGATGAAAACAAACCAAAACAAAATCAAAATGAAATAACAACAGCAACAAAAACCCATACAAAACCAAACCAACAACCAAAAACCCCAAACCAAACCAATATAACAGTCTGTTGATGATCTTCCCTATTTTATTGGAATGAAGACATCTTAAAAAAATGTCCACAATCCAGAAACCAAGCAGGTTAGAATAGATTAGAACTTGCAAGTGATACGATTTATAAACATATTTGTGTAAACAGAAAGATTTTGGTATTTAGATATCCTTTATAATTTCTAGGCTTTTAAAGAGTCTAAGTGATTCACTAGTAAATATGATACATAACCTGTAGATGACCTCAGCCATTCTGGAATATCAGATGGAGGCCAGGCAGGATATTCAGGAGATGAGGATGAAATAAGATTAGATGAGAAACTGAACGGACCTTAAAAATTCTGACCAGTCCCAAGACATTAATTCCTTCTCATGGCTTTAGCTTGCTCCACATGGGTTTTTCATTCTCCAGTATATTTTTCTTGCTAACAATATATCTGCTATTGTGCCTTAGGCTTGCTGGCTATTTCTGCCTATCCAGTTAATACATGTAATCTAAGAATGGGCAGAGTAGGTTAAAGCAAACAAGAGGAAAGGGGAAGTCCTAGGATGGCCCAGTAACGCTAATGCACGCTTGCAGTCAGCCTGAGAAGAAAAAATACACAACAGCAAATGTAGATGATAGCAGGTGATGCATAAACTTGACATATTCCTGTAGGGTTTTTCTTCAAACACCCCAGCATTCAGTGATTTTTAATCCACTGTATGTTTACAAGTATCTGCAAATATCTCTAAATAAAGCATTCCTTGGTGATGAGATTCTTTTTTCTTGGTAGTGAACTTTTTGTTTTGTTTTTATTTATAAAAGCTTGTGCTTTTTTATCCATCAGATGAATTTCTTTTAGCACATCTAAGTGAATGAAAGATTCATGGGGCAGATCTGCTGTACAGAGGTCTTTACAGCCAGGAACTTAATGAATTCATATCCTCAGAACTAGACTAAAAAAACCCAAACACCTAGAAACAGCCTAGAAAGATGTTAAAAACTGAGATTAGTACAGATATTTTTTTCCTTATAGATCAACAAAATACATAGCAACAGTCATGAATCTTGCCTGGAATAATCTGCTAGAGCCTTAAATACGGTTTGACACTGATGATTCTCTTAGAGAGAAGAATGAGGGGCAGCAGGCCATGGTTGAAGCTTTTCTTTCAGAAGAACTTCCCAACTTACTATCATCTGCTCCCCTTTGCTCTGCAGGAAACTGCAAATAAACAGCACCAACCTCTAGCATGACAGAGGAAAAAAAACCCCACCACAACTGTTGTTTTTTTTTTTTTCCCGGATGTCTGCATGCCATTTTCACTGGTGAAGCTGAAGATCAACTGAAGTAGCAATTGAGGAAGTTCTGGTGGAAGTCAACATTCCCAGTAAATGACTTCAGTTGGCATGGCATGATACAGAGGTGTATTCACTTTATGGCACAATGAAGGTAACACAGAACTGCCTGTACTGATTTTCTGCAGGGTTCATGGGAAGAACACGACTGGTAAAGGTTATACTGCAAACCTGGGAGACAGTAGTGGTGTGATAGATGTAAGGATGAGAAATCCCTTTCAATAAGGCATACATTTTCCTTCATACATTCTTTCTCTGGGCAAGACTTGTGGAAATATGATCAGAAACCTGGCACAGGAATTAATGATAGCATTAAGATGTCATGTTGATCCATGAAGGCTTGAAGTATGATGGGGAAATGTCCTTTCTCTTTATATGTAATTGTAAGAGAGTGGTGGGAAGAAAAAGACAGAACTGATATAGCAGTGAGAGGAAACTCTGAATTCCTTCTGTCTCTGTACCACAACAAATAGGTTTAAGAATATAGTGGATAGCACCACTCAACTGTCTCATCTGTTATCATATAGGCAGTGGTTAACTGAGCATCAGTGAAGTTGGGTGAGGTAGGAATTAGTTATTGGCTTTCAGAGAACCATGGAAAATAGCATTTCATTTTTATCTTCTTCTTGCCAGTTAGCATGTACTCCCAAAATTATCACTTTTCCTATCAGAAAGGAAATAGGTTAAGTGATTAAAGACTGCTCTCCACAAACATTGTAGGCAAGAACCACAATGACAAGCAGCAGGACACCAATAATTTCCACACACAGTTCCTCATACTAGGATTCTTCCAAACAAATCTCTGAAGAGTCCAAAGTCTCCTTACATTTAAGTTCTACATACTGCTTTTTGCCTTGTTCTGTCTGCTCAAGATCCTCAACTCCTCTGTCTCATGATCACTACAGCCTACACTGCCTCTCACCTCCCTCACATCCCTGAACAGTTTTTCTTCTGTTGTATGAGGTTCAGTGGTAAGTCTCCTCTTGTCATCTTTTCTATAACCTGCATTAGGGAACTTGCCATCAATGTGCACTAGAAACCTGGACTGCTTGTGCCCTGCTGGTGTTGTCCTTTGAGCAGTTATTACAGTGGTCTGTTTCCCATGAAGCTTCTTCCAGTCATCTGAAGAAGACCTCATCCACCTCTTTCTACCCAGATGGTCTATAACAGACACCCAGACCCTTATTTGCCCTTTATTCCCCAACCTTAGGCTCTCAGTTGGCTCATCATCTGCCTCTGGGCAAAGGCTCACACATCCCCACTGCTTTCTGACATAAAGGGCAACTTCGTTCTTTGCCCTACTGGCCCCTCTTTCCTGCAAAGCTCATACTCATCCATGGCAGAACTCCAGCCATGTAAGCTGTACTAAGGCCTCTCCATGATCCCAAGAATTCATAGCCCTGCCCCAGCACCCTGACCTCTTAATTTCTCCAGTTTCCTCCGCATGCTGCATGCATAGTGTACACAGTCTCCAGAGAAGCGCCCAGTCATAACTATTTCCCAGAAAAGGTACAATGCAGATGATCCTACCCTGGCAAAATATCCATAATGGATGGTGTTTAGTCTATTTTAAAGGGCATTTCTCAGCTATAGGCCTGTCTGTGAAGGATTAATTATATTCTTTTTTTTTTCTTTTTTAGCTCAACTCAGATATCATAAGATAGCAGAACAACCTCTTTAATGTGCAACTCCGGAAAATGCAGAAACCTGTTCATAGACCAAAGAGTGAATATGTTTTCCTTTTTTTTTGACTTATAAATGAATATGTTTTTAATCCCAAGCATAATGTAAACTACACATAGTTGGGGAAAAGACCCACAAACAGGCAACTGTCTTACTGCTCATTCATAGGCTGAAAGGAGCTGTAAAAGAAGTTTCCTTCAGGTCTACCTTAAATAGTATTAGAAGGAAGAAGTAAGGATAAATTAGTTGAATTTATTGCATTTTTGTATATACACATATCTTCAGTAAGCTGTGATGTTGCTTTTTTTTTTCCCTTTCCTTACAAAGGATAATAGAATCTACTCTGCGTGAAATAGAAGTTTCAAGAACAAGGTGGACAGCTACGTTTTCATCTGTTTAATTTCCTTTTACTTTTCTTTCAACTGAGTTCATAATGCTCATATAATAATGTTTTATGTATTTTTTACTTTATTCTTCATCTGTACCATATATGAAATGCTCTTGAAAAAAACAAACAAACCATAATTTATAACTTTGCTAAATTCCTGCTATTTTTTTCTGTTGAAGAAATAAAAGTTGGTAGACAATTGATAGCAATATGTCACTAAAATGTAAAAACATAAAATTAATATAATTTCAAATAAAAAATACTTTAGCAAGTATTAGCAATTTATTATTAATAGTGCATGAAACAATAAAAGAAAGATGTGGAGCTGTTAGAAAGGGTTCAGAGGAGGCCATGAAGATGATCAGGGGGTGGAACACCTCCCCTATGAGGACAGGCTAAGAGGGAGCTGGGCTTGTTTAGCCTGGAGAAGAGAAAGGTGTGGTGGGAGGTTGGAAGGACCTCATTGAGCATACAGAGAGGAGTTCTACTTATTACTTCAACTTACTACAAGGATAGATAATGGTAGGATAAAGGGGAATTGATTGTAGCTAAAGGAGGGAAGGTTTAGATTAGATATCAGGGAGAAGTTCTTTACAGACAGAGAGGTGAGGTGCAAATGGACTGCCCAGAGACATGGTGGATGCTCCATCCCCAGAAGTGCTCAAGGCCAGGTTGGATGGGACGCTGAGCAACCTTGTCTGGATGCAGACCTGGAGGTTGGTGGCTCTGCCTGCATCAGGGGATTGGAACTTGATGATCCTTGGGGTCCCTTCCAACCCAGAACATTCTGTGGTTCTGTGATCATATTCTATTCATGTCATGAAAACATGAATGCAAATTGCCATGTCACTTATCTGACCTGTGCTTAAAATTAAGCTTATTCCCATGTTATGATCTCATCAGAAATCCCAATGCCTGTCAGTTTGAATGGTCCAATCTTCTAATAAACTTTTCTACTAATCCCTGATCTGTCATTATATTTAACTCTCTATACATCTCTATTCTTTGCTTTCACAGTACTAATGTATTGTATCTCTTTATTCAAACTTTCATCTGTATCTGATTTGTAAAATTATCTTCTACATTTTCTGCTCAAGCTCACACAACTGATTCAAACTTTCTCATCCGCCTTCACAGGCGGATAACATCTTGGTTCATATTTAAGTTTTTCATGAAATAGGCATTTCTGGATACTGCAAACAGTAAGCTGATAAAAGCATGATTTTCTTCCCCAATCTCTCAGTGCTTGTCTTTCCAGATATTGTTTCTTTAAATTTGAAATGAACCTAGAGTAGCCCAATTACTACAGTCAATCTATACTACTTGACTTAATTATGAGAAGAGTCTAAGCTGCATGATGATTTAGTTCTGTGCAAGTCCATATAAATCATCTGGTGTCAGAAGAGAAGTTTTCTCTTACTATTTTTCTCTTTCTGTACTTCATAAATTAACCTACAGAAAGAGCTATAGAACAGTGTTATAAGATGTGATCTTGATTACAGTGGTTATAGTGCCATAATACAAGGAATCCTTGGGGTCCAAACCATAAAAGGAAAAAAAAAAAAAAAAAAAAAAGAGTCATGAACATTTAACCTTAATTTCCAAGCATTAAAAAGCTGACTGTAGGGAACAGAACTTCAAGGTAAAGTTTCATACAACAATGGGCTATCACATAAATCAATTGTTGCTTGGTACTTTACATGAAAACTTTTGAAAGACAAACATTTGTTTTTGCAGTTCTCATCTACTTCCAAGAAACTTTAAAAGTCAGTAGAATATGAGATAGAAACCTTAAAATACTTAATACGTATAAATATAATCTTCCATGGAAATTGAAATACTTCATTCAAACTTTCTGATGGTGACAAATTGTAAAATGGTCTTTAATTAAATTATTTACATTTTGCATCTAGCCCAATAAGCAACAATATTTATTTATGGGAGAATGGTGAGTAATACAACACTGCTAATTCTGGTGCGCAGTGTTGGGTTTGAAAAGGATAATTTTCTTTGCAGTAGCTGATATGGGGCTGTGTTATGGATTTGTGTTGGAAATGATTGCTGATAACAGAGATGTTTTCCTTCCTACTGAGCAGTGCTCACACAGAGCCAAGGCCTTTTCTGCTCCTTACTCCACCCCACCAGCCAGAAGTCTGGGGGTACACAAGGAGCTGGGAGGGGACGGACCTGGGTCAACTGACTCCAACTGACTAAAGGGATATGGTGTCTGCTCAGCATATAAAGATGAAGGAAGAAGGGAGGGATGTTCAGAGTGATGGTGTTTTCCTTCCCAAGTAACTGTTACATGTGATGGAGCCCTGCTCTCCTAGTGGTGGCTGAACACCTGCATGCCCATGGGCAGCAATGAATTACACATTGCTTGTATGTGTATGATTTTTGCTTTCCTTGTTAAACTGTCATTATCTCAACCCACTTTCACTCTTCGGATTCACTCCCCCATCCCACTTTGGGGAGTGAGCAAGCAGCTGTGTGGCTCTTAGTTGCCGACCAGGATTAAAATAAAGCATAAACCTTGAACAAATTTGCAAGAGTGCCATTAGGTAAAACATCAAAGCTGAAAACAAAATTTCAAACTCAGTATACTTGGGAGACCATCTTGTGGGCTGATGGCTGTACAGAAAAAAAGAAAAAGAAAAAGAAAAAGAAAAAGAAAAAAGAGAAAATACATTTAATCTCTTTTCCCATTATTTTCATTGTTATGATGCCATTTTTATTCAGTAGCTCATAATATCATATTATTTTTCACACCTTAGTAGTTTATTGTGCATTGGTTGCCTTGATATTATCTCAATATTGTATATTAAAATCAATAAAGCTTACTGGACATTGCTCCAAGATTGTTTTATATATGCTGTCAGCACAACATGCTGTATTGTTTAAAGAACTGTAATTTTATATGCTCTTTTAATATTAACCTAAGCAATGGCAGAGGCCTTCTCAAGACCTGCAAAACTTCTTAATTATTTCCTATACAGTCAGAAGTGAGACAGACATTCATGTGGGTAGACTTGGTGTCACTGAGGAGTGCCAAGGAGCCTCACTGCATTTTGTATTCTGTCATCTTTGTGGAGAATTTTTTTATTTCCTTAGGAGGACAAGATGTCCCACCAAAGGCTGCATCTTCCTGAATGGAAGCAGCTTTGTATTGTGTATAAGAGTTATGCAAGGTAAATAAAGTACCCTGAATCCAGCTCTGACAGGCAAGAACTTCTCTATCATATAGCAGTCAGGTTTCCATTTAAAAACAGAAATCAAGAATAATTCATATATTGTAATGAAATTCAAATTGAAAAGTGGTTGCAATAATCAAATCCCAAGTTTCCATGATTAATGTGTCTCAGGAAGGCACAGAAACTTGTTTATTTTTCCAGAAGAGAAAAAAAAAAAAGAATCAAACCCAAAATTGTCCCTGAACAATCTCTTACTCTGCCAATAGAATTTGTAAAACATATGGATTTACATAAATAAGCACATGAAGGAAATAAACCAGTGATATGTAAGTGAAAGACTGGATTTACATCATTTGACAGTAGGTCTCAGGACAAGTCAAAAATCATGCTTCTGGCTGGATATCAAGAGACCTTAACTGCTTCCCATTCCCACACATACAAGGTTATTCTGTGGTTACTGTAATTGCTTCTAAATAATAACACAATCTGAGAGGAATCCAACAAGGAAGAAGAACTTGTTTTATCATAATGATCTTATTTTTTATGTCAAGCTTTTTTCCACAGTCTTGGCAAGAGAAAATACTTCATATTGACTGAGGTTAGCTGCCACAGAGAATATAAAGGAATAAATCCCGTATATATATTCTAAGGCTGTATTTTACTTAACTTATTTTATATGCATTACAATGGGATAAAAATATGCATATGTGTTTTGAAAAATATTGAGAAAATGTAAAGCAGTGGACACAAAAATATTAATACAAATGGAAGTTTGCACTGGTAAACAGTATTATAGTGAGAAAAAGGAAGTTGAAAAATCACTATTTATCTAGTATGCATAAGTATGTATGATTTAGTATAACTTCAAAGATACAAAATATTAAAAAATAAATTATTTTTCATAAGTGAAACTATGAGCATTAACACATGGCTGTATAAACTTGTATTCCATGTTTGGAAGGTATCATTTTTATTGTCCAGTACTGCAGAGAGAAGAGAATCTAGAACATCACACATAGACAGCTACACAATTAAAATCTATATTAAAAATATTATTAGATGCATTTGGAAAGAACTTTAAAATAATGAACAAGGCTTAATTGTATTCAGTGTCTCATGGAAGTCAATGCAGTAAGAAAGCAGAAGAATTAAATCTGCATGAGTAACAAAGCCAGCATGTGGCATCAAGTTATTACAAACTCCATTGAGATCCCCCTTGGTGGTATTGCTATATCTAAAAGTGGACGGAATATATGAAATAATTGACTCTTTATTGGATATCTATTTATAGGATCAATTTGCCTCTGAAAACCTTTCTAAAATATGAAGTATGCATTTGGATAATTGAAAATGGCTGTGCCCAACGTTATTTCACTTAAAAAAAAATAGATACAGGCCTAAAGAGAGGATGGCGTCACTTAAGACACTAAGGAAAAAATCCTTAAACAAAACATAGGAAAAATGTTCCTGGTTTTAATTGATACTAGTTCCTTACTATAAAATTGAAAATTTCTTATTTTGTATGGCACAAAATAGGCATTAGAATAATATCAGAGTTATATTTATCTAAATATAAACTGTAAGAAAATTCCTGCACTTATACAATAGGTTTCTAGAAAAATTCATACCAGTTTAAGCCTTTTCTCTTTTATGCTAGTTGAATAAATGTAAAAATATTCCTTTGAGGAATGAAAGCTGTGTATTTGCCATGCTGTTTCACAATGAATCACTTAAAGTCTTGACCCTGCCTGTTTTCACTGAATAGACAGTGAACCCATTGTGGGCTAGTTGTGAAATCTGGCAATGAAGTGTGTGAGATGGGTTGAAAGGGTAGGAGTGATATATTCCCTTCCTGGAATAGCCTCTACATTTAGCTACATCTTATTGTGCAAGTAAATTTGAATGATCTGCAGCTTATTCTCCCACTGAAAGATATAAAAGTAATTTTTAAGAATGTCAAAAGTTTATTTGAAAGTCCTAAATAGACTTTGTGATGCTGATATTTTTTGGTTGATATGTTGTTTGGTTGGCTTTTTTTATTCCACAAAGTTACTGTTGAGTTGGGGAAAGGAAATGTCACACTACACAGCACACACCAAATAGTTCTACCAAATTGTGAAGTTTTGTTACATGACTGCCTGGATCAAACACTGCCTCTCATGTATATTGGTATTTTAGAAGAAAATAAGTTTTCTATGGTGGATTTTGGGTTATAAAGAGCTTAACTATATGGTTTATAAAATTTCTATGACGATACATAAATAAGAGTGTAGTAGAAATTTCAGATTGGTGAGATTTGAATGTAATAACAGTTATTCTAGCTGAATTATTTGTTGCTTTTTAAGATATTATTTTAATATTGCATAGGAGAAAATGTTTTAGTGTATCTGGGGAAACATACTGGAAATTTTGTCAAACTTTCTTTTTGTGTAACTGAAATTTATTCAGAGTTCTTGTCCCAGCTAGAAGTTAACTTTCACTAAGGATATATATATTTATTTTTTTTTTAGGCCCAATACAAAAAAGATATGAATTGTTTGTCTGCATGAAATGAAACAAAATTAATTTCTCTTCAGCTAAAATGAATACTATTTACTAAGCAGGACAGAGCTGGAGATTGCATAATACCTAACTACATACTTACAGCTTTACCAATGAGTTGCTGACTTTGAAAAGAACATGGCAGTCTTTGAAGCCAACCAGCTAAACATGTACTCCTTATCAAATATGATGGTCAAAACCAATATTTTAATCTTTATGAAAACTATTAGCTGCAGTAAGAAATTAAGATTACTTCTGTACTTGTAAGTATGACCAGTTTCTGTCTTGTGTCCATAATGCATGTGGTACATTAATAAATTTGAGCAAGTACAGATATAGATGTTGTATCTGAGAAATTACAAAACAGCCTTTGTGATAAAAGTTCTTAAGGGTCTTAACCTATGTAGTTTCTAAAAGAGAAAATATGTTGATGAGCCTGAGATTTTGTTTGCCATAACTCTCTTATAAGGAAGGTTTCCTAGATCAGCAGCCAAGGCCTGTACAATGAATTTACCTGGAACTCACATTGAAGGAATAATATGCATAAATATTATAGAATTATATAATCTATTATAAACTATTATGAAATAAAATAACAAAAGAATATATATTAAGAAAAGGAAATTGAAAATTTTAAATAGTAACACATAGGAACTAGAACGTCTGTAAACAGCTCTTGTGCATCCTTGCAAGTCATTTCCTCTATCAAATAAGGAGCTTTCTATGTTTCAGAAAAGTCTCTGCAGCTCCCTCTGGTCCTTAACAAGAAACCTAGCTATCTGCCAACTGCTTCTTTCAGAGAGAGTCTCTTGGACTTCATATGAGCTAAAGACTCTCAGCATCTTGCTGTGATTCCCTCTTTAATGACATATGAGAAATAAGGAGCAGTCTGGAAGCATTTCCTTGCTAAGCAGGCTCAGTCACTCCCTGGGGACTGAGTACAACCAGTTGTTCCTCCATTTGTTAGCAGTGTTGTAGAAATGACACAACACTTGGCTGAGAAGTCATTCCAGCACACGAAGAGTGAAGATTTTTGAGAAGGAAATAGATAATCTCAGACTAAAACCAGAGTCATACTTTAAACAGTGAGCATAGCAGATCAGTAAAATAGCTGCCCATAAAATGTTTTCCATATTTCTACCTTTCTCAGTTTTTATGGGTTTCTTTTATATAGTACAAAGAAAAGACTTATCTTACATTATGTGACCGGTAGTATACAGAACTATAAAGTTATATCATATAAATATCCGACTATTTAAAATATAAAATATTATGATAGTTTGGGGGTTTTTTTAATTTATTTCTGCTTTCTAATATGTTGCTCTTGTCTTCAGTCTTTGTGAATATGGTGGTTTGATCACCAATTGTGTTGGTTGAATGTGGTGGAGGCCAGACTCCCACCAAAGTCGCTCTATCACTCCCCTCTCAGCTGGACGGTAGAGAAAATACATGTTGAGAGGCTTTGGAGTTGAGATAAGGGCAGGGAAAGATCATTCTGCAGTTAGTGTCACGGGCAAAACAGACTTGACGCAGAAGAAAGGAAAGAAATCTAACTATTACACTACACTACATACACAGAGAAACCAGAGTCACATAATGCGAAGTACAAACAGCCCTTAAAACACCACTCCCTGCATCTCCTTTCTTTGCAGACTTCACTTTATTCATGATGTTTCTCCTCCCCAGGATGGAATGGCAGGGGAAAAGGCAAGGAGGGAATGGGGACATGGAGGCTTAGGTCATCAGTGCATTCATCCTTATAAATTGTTTTCCTTTGGGGGGAGGGGACGAGGCATTTCTCACACTCTTCCCCTGTGCCAGCAGGAGGTCCCACCCACAGGAGACAGTCCTCCATGAACTTCTCAAACATGGGTCTTTCCCACGGGGCGTCAGATCTTCACCTACTACCCCAGCCAGCATGGGTAACTTCTATAGGGTCCAGTCATAAACTCATGGAATGTCTCTCAGTCTCTCAAGCCCAGACTGTTCCAAACCAGTTTCCCACAGAGTAAAAAGCCCACCCCCCAGCAAACCTGCTCCAAGGTAGGTCTTTGCTTCTATCTCTTTTTATGGGCTGCAGGTACTGCTAGGGGTTTGCTCCAATGTAGGTCACAGATTTCTCCACCTGCTCCAGTTTATCTCTTCATGGGCTACAAGTGGGGTCTCTTCATCCTCCATGTGCTACAGGGGGACACCCGCCCCACCATGGTATTCTCCATGGGCTATAGAGAATCTTTTCTCAGTGCCTTCTCTTTGCTCCCTTCACTGACCTTCGTGTCTGCAAAGTTTCTTACATTTTCTCACTCCCTTCTCTGCTGGCAAAAATGCGACTGTTTGCATCTTTCTCTCTCCAAAATGTGATTCCCAGAGGTACTGTGACTGGTGCTGATTGGCCCAGGTGGCCTTGTCAGTAACAGGGTTTGGGAGTTTGGTCTTGGAAGCCCAGCTGGCATTTACAATGTTGGACCTTGGAGAAGCTTCTAGCTGCTTCTTTCAGAAGCCATGCCACAAAAACACACAGAATATGGGCAAAATCTTAAAATTCCCCTGTAAAACTTCATTTTCAGCAACATTTACACAAGTCCATTCTATTAGCTATAGGCTACTGTACTTATTACTATTCTAATGCTCATTCTGAAATGGTGAGGTGTTGTAGATAGAAACAAGTAATGAACTCATCTTATTGCCCTCACAGTGGGTCATATCACATCATTATGTATTTTCATCATATACCAATGAATCTGCTCAATATGTTCAAGTACTTACAAAAATATATGAGTATTTGAGAAGACAGCTGTAAAATACAACAATAAATGAATTTTCAATTTAAGTTGTGGTATCTTATGACAGGAAGAGGCATAAGAAAGGTTTTAATTTCTTGAGAGTAAACTTTTATATTATACTACAGACACAAATTTTATCCATACAACCTTGCAACTGCAAGTGACTACTTTTTTATATACAATAGAACACAATATCCATATTTTTTCCTTATTACCTTTCTGTGTAAACCTCTGTGGATGACACAAATTTGTGATTAAAAAAAATACTAAAATATTTTTTTCATAACATAGCATAGTCGATTCCATTCAAGACAGAATTATACCACATTTTCTTACAAAAAAAATAGAGTTTCTGACTACTAAAAGACTGTGGAAATGTTTTGTGTCTTTTCACATTTGAATGGAATTTTCTCTAATTTTTTTCCATTAACCTGCTGCTTAGGCAACAAAATCACAGAATGATGATCAATAATTTTAAGTAAGTTTTGAGGTGACATAATTTTGCGACACATTTTTCAGCTGCTAAGTAACAACCACTGAACCCCCAATTTCTTATGCACAGAAACATTCATATTGTAACAGTGCAAATTTCTTGTGTACTTTCTAATCATGAGGCAAATAATGTCCTAATATACCATTTTAAAGAAACTTATTGTCAATGAGGGTCAATATCTGTTAGCTAAATACTGAAAGTTACCGAAAATGACAACTAAGCAATGGAGTATAACTCTGTATCTTCACTTTAGAACTGCTGTCGTAGCTTTAAGCAAATAAAAAAAAAAAAAAATGAAGACACGAAAATCCTTAGCAGTTCTATGAATTTTTAATAAAATATCTTAGTATCTTCTTAGGATTAAATTTTTCCCTGTGAGGGTGGTGAGACTCTGGCACAGGTTGTCCACAGCATCTGTGGCTACCACCTCCCTGACAGTGTTCAATGCCAGGTTGGATGGGGCTTTGGACAGTCTGGTCTAGTGCAGGGTGAACCTGCATTGCAGGGGCATTGGATATACATGATACTTCTAACCTAAACCATTCTGCGATTCTACAGTTGGAATAAAAAATATCTGTTTCAGAAAGATTTATATTTTTTTTTTACAAATTTCTATGCTATCAGAAATACCTTAAAAAGAAATCTGCATTTTCAGGGTTTTTTTGTGCTTTTACTAAAAAGAATCATCAAAACTCTTGAAAAATGGTATTTATCAGAACATAGTATTTACTAATGCAAAATGTTCATTTGAGAAAAAACAGTCTGATTCAAATCCACAGTATCACCAGCACGATATAATTTCTTACGGGAAGTGGTGTCTTCTTTTTTTTCTTAGATGATGAAACACAATTGGGGTAAAGCTTTCCTTCTTTGCAGTTAGTGTTGGAATGAACAAAACACACAACGTACCAGCTTTTGAGCAGGTACACTTTGTTTTTTCTCTAGTGCTCACTGTCTCCTAGGAGATGGATCACATTGTCAAAGGGTATGCAAAACTAAAAATCAAGACAGAAATTATTAACTGGCTGAGGCTGTTCTTAATCTCTACTTTCCCCTCAAGCAAAGCAGGGAATCTGAATCATAAGATCAAGAACATAGACAGAGGAAGAAAAATTAATCCAATCACTTGTTTTCTATGTAACTGAATGAAAGAATAGTAGAATAGCAGGAAATTCAAGCAGAAGAAAAAAAAAAAGATTGCTTCATAAAATAAAAAATAAGCAAAGAGTATATTTACCAAATCATAAATATCACCATGGGTTAGGTAAGTACCTAACCATGTACCATTGTACCATGATGTAATACCATTAAAAAGGGACACCTGTGATGTCAGCACCCTTCAGGTGCACAGCATCAGACACTTGCAGTCAGATCTCCTGCGACAGTGGCTCTGCTATCCACCCAGGGTGGAAAATTATCAGGATGGCTTGTCAAGAACCAGAGGACCTGGAAGGCACCTGTAAGGAGGAGATCAATAAACTGGCCTTTGAGGTTCAGAACCCCAAGAAAGCTACAGAGAAAATATCATGGAAAATGTGTTTCATTTACAGATTTTACTTTTGCAGAAGTTAATGGGCTCCAGATAATTGTCACAGCACATATCTGTTGGACAAATTAATATTTTCCAGTGAAAAATTGCTCCATTTGGGGAATTCCTGGCCAGGATTGATTAGGCAGGTTTTCAAGAAAAAGGCACTTTAAATATAAGCTGTTCTACTCAGTTTTTGATACAAAATATTTTGATGTGCCTGAAGAATAAAGAGAAGCAGTTGTCCAATGTAGTGATGCATTGTTGTGTTTTTGGGAAGGTTTATACAAAGAAGTATGATTTTCTTCCTCTTTACACTGAAATAACTTTCACTAGATGTGATAGTCCTCCTGAAGAATGAGATTTTGAAAAATGGCCTGGTTTCCCCCTTCTTTCTCATGTTGTGCCCTCTTTTTCTCTCTTGCACAAACATACTCAGTGCCATGTGTACATACAAGCACATGCACATACAAGCACATGCACACTCCTGCTCGCTCTTCCAGACGCTTAAAGGACAGCTAGTCTTGTTCCAAAATCCATGCTTTTATAAGAACGATACCTTTTCTTTTTCCCTACAGTACTCAGTGACTCAAAAAGGGCCTGTTTCAACATAGCTGTCATTGCACTGCCTTACACGTCTGCCCACTCCCCTAGTCTGCAAAGGGGAGGGTGACGAGAAATCAGGAAGGACAAGTGGGTGGGTGGTGGTTGGTTTCTATTTGGAGGAAACTATTTGGAAAGCTGTAGAGTTCTTTTATCTGTCAGTGATATAACAGAGTCTGACATGCCTAGCAGTAGGCAGAAGCAGCTGTCAGTAGTAGTATAATTTATTAGTATCTCTTTTTGTATGAGTGCTGACAGACTAACATGGGAGCAAAGGGGAAATCTGCCAAGTCATCAGCTTGCACCTCCAGCTGAAACTGCCGATAGCCCTCTGTGGAGTGTACACAGCATTAAATATATATTGATTAATTCAGTGGCACAGTCCACTGACTGCATTGTCAGTGATAAGGAAAATGGCCAAGGCATCGCTTCATCTTCTAGCTGAGACAAAGTCCCATGGCCAACACACAGACTTCAAGAATAGCTTGACTTGTCCACAAACAGGATGGCGNAAAACAAATTGACAATGAAAAAAACCCAAACATGTTACATAAAAAAGAAAAAATCAATTTGATTGATGACATTGTGCCGCTGTTGTTTAAGATCTAGAGAGAGTATCATCAAAAAGAAAACCAAAAAAAAAAGGGGAAATCAATAGTCTGTGCTTAATAGAAGAATATTAGAAAGCAGTAGTGAAGAGAAAACCACTGCTTTCTTTTTGGGAAATGTCAGAAGGAAGATGATTCAAGAGCACTTCTCCTGGTGCCTCTGCATAGGTCCAATCAGCATAGACTTGTGGTAATTGCTAAATAGTTTTTCAAAAAACAACATTTGATGTAATTGGTAAAAAAAAAATCATAATTTCCTCACATTAGTTCCTGCAATATGTAAACTGCCTTTCTGTCTGTGTTTTTTGAGAAGTTCTTTGGAGTGAGTTGTTTTTTGTGGTTGGATTTTTTTTTCCTTGTAGTGCTTGATGGACTAAAAGTAACTATAGTAACTCCATGGTAACAGCTGGTAAATCATAACATCTTAATGGTGAACTCTGAGTGTGTTATACTGAGGAACAAATAAAAAAGACCAGGCAAAATTTAGAAATTTATGCCTCCAAGTATTCTGAACTGCAGGCAAGAGTTGCTTCAGTACTTCAGGTTCATTATCTGAAAGAGAAAATTGTGAGCCTTTTAGAAGTCTTTGCATGCAACACAGAAACTGAATTAACTAGCCTCAACTTAATAATGAAGCCAAATTACAATTCCTAATTCAATCTAGTGTTAATTGATACTGTTCTATTAATGTTGGAGAAAAAAGTAGCAGTGATTTAGGGTATGGTTTAAGTGGTAATGGTTTTGTTCAGATTCTCTGTGCTCCTACAAAAGAGTGAAGTCTTTTGCTGAAGTATTTTTGTACAGTTCTTTTCTTCTAATCTCCTCAGCTGGTGGAAAATATGCATCTTTAATAAGAACTGCACAAATCATGATTTTATGCAGCTAAGATATGAAAAAAACACATTTCAGTGAAATGTATGCAAAGATTTTGCTGACCCTGATAGACGAGTAAGCTCAACTTGCAATTGCTGGACTTTCAGGAATATGGATCTATGTTAATATGTTTGCAGTGGATTCTGTCTTCCCATCTATCCTTTCCCAGTGATAAAAACCCAAAAGGTACTTTTTTAGTAGTTGTGTAAATTAAATACATGAAGAAACTTGATTATAAGATCAAGCAACAAAATAAGGAGCAAATTTAAAGCCTATTTTATGTTGAATATTTTGCTCCTATTTGATAGCTCATTTTCATAATTATGTAAACCCTGGAGATTACATGAAAATTTCCTGGGAACGTGTTATTCTACAACTGATAATTTCAGTTTCTTGCAACTTCCTTTGAAGCAGTTTGTATTGGTGACCATTCAATAGAGTGCTTGTCTCTGAATCTTTGATCTGATCTATTATCTCAGTTCCTGCATTGCTAGAGTTACATATTTTTAAGATGAATGATTTTTCTGTACTGTGAATGCTGTACATTTTTTTTCATACACTGCATATGGGAGGAAAGAGCTTTCTGTATCTGACACACAGCTGTCAAGTGGTCCTTGTCAGTGTGTGTGTCTCCTGAGATAATTAATGGGCAGATTACAGATGATCCTGTGGAAATGTTAAATAATCTGAAATCCATACCTTAAAGACATACAGCTTATTCTCCATATGTGATATATTCAGAAATCCCACATAATTCTTTCTTTTGGGGAGGTGAAACCTTTATTCTGGGAACATTATTACTGGTTTTGCAGAGACATAGATGGTGCCATTACCAGTCTTTCATATTTATAGGCATTTCCAAAGCCAAAATGCGACACAGAGTTTATCAACATCATTGAAAAGCAACAATCTGAGTAAAAATACCTTCTTGTACAAAAATATTTTTTTGCAGCTAAAGAATATTTAGGTTTGATTTAAGAAAAAAAAAATAGAAGAATATTCTGTAGTCTCTTTTTTGTGATAACATCTGAATTCCGGTATGTGCTTGAATCTCTAGACTACTGAAAAACAAATGGAAGAAATCACAGAATCACAGAATTGTAGGCGTTGGAAGGGACCTTGATAAATCATTAAGTCCAACCTCCCTGACAAAGCAGGTTCCCTACAGGAGGTCACACAGGTAGGTGTCCAGATGGCTCTTGAATATCTCCAGAGAAGGAGACTCCACACCCTCCCTGGGCAGCCTGTTCCAGTGATCCATCATCCTCACCATGAAGTTCTTTTGCACATCAGTCCATTGCTCTCCCTGCATCCACCCAGCTGGTGACAACATAATTTGTTTCTATTGTGTGTGTATGGGGGGGTCTGAGGGCCAGCATTGGACCATGGGTCAGATGGGCTGTGTATCTGGAGGTCATGGAGTCACAGAATCACAGAATGTTAGGAGTTTGAAGGGACCTCAAAAAACCATCCAGCTCCCTGCCCAAGCAGGATCATCTTGAGTAGATCGCAGAGGAACGTGTCCAGATTTGTCTTGAATGTCTCCAGAGAAGGAGATTCCACAACCTCTCTGGGCAGCCTGTTCCAGTGCTCCGTCACCCTCATGGTGAAAAGGTTTTTCCTTACATTCACATGGAACTTCTTATTTCCCAATTTGGAAACTGGTCCGCAACTGGAGAGGAGATATCTGAACTTGGTGAGGGTTCTTATGCCAGTGGGTGAGCACTTGGAAATTTCAGACTAGATTATCCAGAGAGAAGGATAAGACTCTGGTACTGGAGATGTCCTAATTCTGGGCTGGATCCTGGATAAACCAGAAGGTCTACTTGTTGGTTACTGGAGGGACCAGGAGGTTGTTCAAGCCAGTGACTGGGGAGTCCATGGGGTCAGGGCTTCAGCTCCTGATGTGCTCATTGTACTGGGTCAGCTACTGGAGAGACTTGTTTACGAGTGTCCATGCATCTGGGAGTCCAGTAGATCCAGAGGCCAGCTGGTGGGTCTCTAAGGCCAGTTGCTGAAGGCATCCATATTGTATATATATTTATATCTGTATATATATTCCTCTAATGTGCTTTCATGGTTAAAAAAGGGAAGAGTGTGAAGCTCTTGGTGCTGTCTGCATTTGAGCACATACTGTGTTCTCTGTGTTGATCTGGACAGCCAATCATGTGTATGTACTCTGTGTGTGTGTGTTTGTGAGCACCTGTGTGTGTACATGTGCCTGTTGGAAACACATAGCTCCCCCAAACTGGGCTTGGAAACATGGAGCTGCATCTTTTGGAGTACCAAATTCAGCAGCTTCTAACAGTTAGGACCCATAGTACAAATGTACAATTTAAATGTTATTATCTTTCTTCCAAGAAAAGCAGAATAATTTCTTGTAAATTGGTTTTACGTGGATGCTGAGAAATCTTTGCTTAACCAGAAAATCTCTTTTGTAAATAATGACTTCAGAGACCTTGAGGAAATTTATTTATAGCTGGACAAAATGAGCATAGAAATAGGAAGAGGGGTTTTAGATTCAAAGCAAGATGTTAATTCTCCAGGGACCCAGTCTGTAAAGATATTTAGTAAAGTTTTTAGGGGGGTCAAAGTAGGCATCAATTATTGGAGAGGACAGGTTGTATGTGTCCTATCATTGATATGACCAAGACTCCTTAGGGTAAGTGGATTTTTGTCTTGGGAAACTAATTTTTGAAGGCAGCATTCAAACATTCTGGTAAAAGGAGGCCTCATTGCAGCAATGTATGATTACTTCCATTTTAATTTCTCAGATTTTTGTATGGAGCTTAAGATCAGCAGCTATTTGACCTCAGAGTTATGACATTTACTTGTATTTGTAAGACTATGCACACCTTTTTAATTCATTTTCCATTATCTTCATAATAATAAACTCTCTACAAGCAAATGTAGTCTTCCCAGTAGTCTCCCTGTGCAGTTCAAGAATCCACGTGCATAAAAAGTCTTCCTTTTTGTATATCCTTCCTGTTTTTCCCAATCCAGTGTAAATAATTCAGGCTCAAGCCGCTCATTTTGTATAACGAAAATTTAAGAGAAAGCACCAAAATGTCTGAGACACTTAGATGCTCAAGGGATTCTTTAATCATCATATAATCCCTCAGAGACACAGGCAAATAACCTACATCCCAAGTACAATGCACCATCATTCCCAAATGTATACATTATTTTATGAGCTTACACCAAGTGTGACAATTTCAGTGCATATAAAAAAGTCATGACTGAATAGCCCTTGAGACCCACCCTACATTTTCCTTTCTCTGAAATTATTGCAATGAGAATACACAACTATACTCTCTTCAGACTTTCCAAAAAAAGGACTTTTTAAAGGATGATTTCTACAACAGAAACTCTGCACAGCACTGCTTTATTATTTCTCTAGCACACTTTTATCAGCTTCCTCCTGAGAGCAACTCTATTACCATTCCTCTTTGGAGAGGTACAACCTTTCCTTATAATCCTAAGGTCACATAGCTCCAGTGCTCGTAAGTTCACTAGTGCTTAGCTGCTAGGTGGTATCTCTTTGAGCCCAGTCTATACCTTGGCTATAACCTTACCCTAAGTGAGTGGTTGGTTTGAAAGGGCTTCCCTTTCCTGTCAGCTCTGGGTACATCCTGTGAATGTAGGGAAGTTTGTAAACGTCTTCACTTATTTATCTGCAGTTAAGGGGCATTAAGTTTCAACAGGACATGACCAGGAACTTTCAAAGGGAAAGGGAGAGTTAAGTATCTGTCAGGGAGACTATCTCCAAGTGGCACACCGTGCATTCTTCCTTACTGTCTGCTGGCCCCCACAACTGCCACCAGAGGTGAGATATATTTGCCACTTGTTACTTGTTTCATATTTCCTTGTTGTGGATGTTGTTACACTGTGCTGTTGGGTTTTATCACCTGTGTTTGTAAGTTGTTGCTGTTTTTTAGATATAGAATTTATGCTGTCTCTTGACTGTCTATCACTTTTAGGTCAGGCACATTTCTCTCTTATTCATTTTGATGAGGTAACTTTTATGGTTCAGTAGCTATTACTGTCAATACACTAAACAGTAGATGGGTGACAGAGAAGGAAAGGGAGGGAATTCCTACATTTTTAAACCCTATGAGATCTACCATAAAATATAAGTTTAAGATTAAGTTTATTTCTGATTCTCTAGTTGCTTTCAAGGAATTAGAAACATGCCCAGACAAATTTCTGCCATCTTCAGCATACTAATCTGACAGCATGAGGCTGGAATTTCAACAAATTTTTCCCTTCCCTTCCCTTCCCTTCCCTTCCCTTCCCTTCCCTTCCCCATTTGAGATATATTATCAGGGAAGCATAAAATTATAGTTTAGAAGGAACCTTTGGAAATCATCTAGTCCTTCCAGAGCAGGATTAACAAGAGCAGGTCACACAGGAATGCATCAAGGCAGGTTTTGAATGTCTTCAGAGGAGACTTCACAACCTCTCTGGGCAGCCTGTTCCAGTAATCCATCACCCTCACAGCGAAAAAAAATCCACCTTGTGTTTAGGTGGAACTTACTGTATTCAGGATTGTGACCATTGTCTTTTGTCCTGTCACTGGGCACCACTGAAAAAAGACTGACCCCATCCTCCTGACTCTCACCCTTCAAGTATTTATAAGCATTGGTAAGATCCCCCCTCAGTCTTCTATTCTCTAGGCTAAAATGTCTGAAGTCCCTTAGCCTCTCCTCATTAGAAGGATGTTCTAATCCTTTAATCATCTTTGTAGTCCTTTTCTGTACTCTAAAATTATCTTCAACACTTGAAGAGATTGTAATATTGGTGAATGCTCCAGGTTCAAGTTCATGTTTTTTCCTGCTTTTCCATGCTTTTAAATTCAATTTATTTTTTGTCTACTTCTGTTAGATCTCATTCTTTCTCAGGGTACATCCTTTACGCTCCATTATTCCTTGCTGTCTTTTCTTATTTTTTATTATGAGACTTCCTGGATAAGGATGTAACTCAATTTGTCAATGATGTCAGAAAAGCAATCTTCTTTACAGGTTTCAATTGTTTACTCAAAAAAAAAAAAAAAAAACCTGACCAAATTAAAGGTGGTCAGAAGTTCCTATTGTAGACATCAAAGGAACTAATTTCAGTGCTTTTCTTATCTTCTGCTCTCACTTTAGAAGGACTGGACAGAAGTAGCTTACAGGTCTTGATAAAAGAAATTGCTATCCTCTTCACTTGCATTCCAGGAGTGGTATATAAACTATAGTTAAGGTAGACCGATCTGGACACATTCCTGGGTGACCTAATCTATATGATCCTGTTAGGGCAGGGGGGTTGGACTAGATGATCTTTCAATGTCCCTTCCAACTCCTAACAATCTGTGATTCTGTGAACGGTGTTTAAAACCTGTGTCCAAATTAATCCTTGTAGTTTCTTTAATGAGAAATTCCAGATTTCACCTCTGTGAGGTGAATGGATACAGCTCTGTACCAATTCATGTGCACCATTTACTCTTCTCTTGCATTGCTTCCTATGTGATAACATGCAAGTTTGCCTCAGTAGCCCCAAATCGATAATATAAGAAAAAACACACCTCATTTTAAAAGACCTCTCATTGATAATATGCATGAGCACCTCTTTTGTGCTGTAGTATTTTCAGCCACTTGAGTGCTTTGATGTTTTTTACATTTTTCGGATTGTTTATAACAGTGATAACAGAACACTTCAAACTCCAGATGAAAAGTAAGCCTGAAGGCCTAGTGGCTGCGAGCTTGTGAACTAAAATTAGCACACTGTGAAGTACATGCTTGCCATCATTTAGAGCTGTAGCGAACCAACAGTTCCCCAGTAAAAGTCAATGTCAATATGTAAGACATTTGTAAAAGCTTCACACCAAACACAGTAAAATATTTCTGGTATAATTTTACAGCCTTTTAAAGAATCAAAAGTTTATTTCAGAAGAAATTCTTAGCAGATTAAAAAAGTCCCTGCTTAGAGCAATCATTTGATATCCACTATTTTTTCCCCCAATTATTGTTTTTATTTTTTTTATTATATAAAATAAATAAAATAACATATTTCAATAAATAGATAGAACTGGACTTTTTTTTCCATTATTACTTTGACAGCTTTTGCATATTTTTCCTATCAAATACTCTGCATTTTTATCCTTGCTATAGACAATATATATAATCTTTGTTCTAATGCCAGTTTATTTATATTTGGAACCTTTAATCTATTCATGCAACATTATTTTTACATCAGATTGCATCTAATTTTAAAGGTACAAGTTCACAGTTCTTAAAACTTCCCAACAATATATTTTCAGATCAGCTAAGCTAATGTTCTATATACCAAAGTCCCATTGATCTGATATATACCAAGGTCCCTAATGTGTTCAACTTTGATCAACCACTTCACTTTATATTTTTTTAGGAAAAAATAGCAGCTGTATACTGTAGATAAACCAAACGAAAGATCAGTATGCCACCAATCCCTCAGAATATTTTTATGGTAAGGCTTCATTTATACAAAGTATGCAAAAATTATCCTAACCTGCAATGTAAATTCTCCATTGCAGATAACTTCTGAATGACAACTTAAAGTTCCCTTCATAGCCATAAAATAACTGACTAATGTGAGCCTTATTATTTAAGCAAGATTGGGTTTCTGAGAAACAGGATCGTCTACCTAATCTCATATATTTTTCTTACCTCCAGCAAATGTTTTCTCTCTGATAGTGACTAGACTCTGATATGAAAGAGACTGGAGAAAATAACGCAAAATAACATCTGTTTCACCAACTTTACATAAAGAGGAAAATGATTTCTCAAACTCACGGAAGTCATTAAAAAGGACATTTACTTACAGTAATTACATATACGTAAATCAGTGAATATCTGTTACAGAAATACAGAGCTGATGATCAGGGGATGAACACAAATAAGGACCCAAATCCTTTGCAACTTTAAACAATCTATTTAATTTAAACATTTTATTTATTTTTATTTTTTATTTTTTATTTACTGAGAAGTAAAACTTACTCTTCAATAAAGAACTCTTATTTCTCCTAGGACGACTTCAGCTGAAATTAGCACCAGGTCCATAGCACACTCTTTAATATATAATTACATCACAGCTAGGAAATTTCTTCTTATTTCAAGGTTGAGTTTGTCTAGTTATAATTTTCAGCCTCTGGATCTTGTTACATGTTTGTCATCAGCCGTGAAGTACCTCTGTTCACTAACGTTTTATACCATGTGCTCCTTTGTTTAATGATTGAGTCACCTCTTGAAGATCTCTTCAGTGAACTTTTTAAGACTGAAAAGATTTGTTTTCCAGTCAAAGAATCTTTTGGATTAATTTAAAATCATTCTGATATTATGCTTTTCCTTTAAAGAATGGGGAAAGAAATTAGAAACAACATGGTACTCCAGTGGGTACAATAGCTTTGTTACAAATTGATCTAGGAGACATTTAACTCCTACTTTTCTATATCCAGGAATCCCATTAATCTTCATATCATTAAAGCAGAAGCTTATGCTGAGATTAGGTCTCTTAGTCACTGCCCTCCAAGACAGTCTTTCATGCTGTCCTTGGATTTTCCTCAGTGGAATGTATTTAGCTCTTGAATACACCTTTGCAGGATGGAACCAGTCCACCACATCTGAGAAGCAGGATAGTCAGAAGGAGTCACATTGATCTGGTGGAAAAAGCATGAGTTCCTAGAACCAGAGTAAACAGAGTTAATTCATGGAGAACCAGATCTTCCTTACATACTCTTTACCATGGTAATATACATTTGAAATTTCCAACAGAAATGGTTGAGTTGAACAGTCCCAGTGCTCTCAGCCTTTTGTCATAGGAGAGATGTTCCAGTACCTTCATTTGTGGTCCTTCATTGGACTCTGTCCAGCATGTCTATATCTCTCTTCTGGTGTTCCTGTCCAGAACAGGACACAGTACTCCAGGTGTAGCCTCGCCAGTGCCGAGTAGATGGCAAAGGATATAACCTCCTTTGATGTGCCAGCAAAATTCCTTCTAATGCAGCCCAGGACACCATCAACCTTCTTTAACACAAGAGCATATTTCTGGTTCCTGTTTCTTCAGATTCCCTAGGTGCTTTCCAGCTGGTTGGACCTTAGCATATAGTGGGCCTGGGATTGTTCCTCCTCAGTTCTAGTACTTTGCACTTCCCCTTCGTTGAACTTCATGAGGTTCCTGCCAGCTCATTTCTCCAGGCTGTCAAGGTTCCCCTTGATATAAGCACAGCCACTCCTCCCAGTTTTGTATTAATTAACTAATAGAAATCATCAGTGAGTTGTCTGGTTTTAAAGTGTACGTCTCTACAAGAGTCGGCTGCCAAATGGGTAGCAGAACTCTATAAGGAAAAAAGAGGTCCACAGTTCTGTGAGTAATCTTTCTTGAAATGAGTTTTCTATGACAGGTGAACACTTCATTATTAAAAAAAAATTAAAAAATAAATAAAATGGGGAGAGATGACATTTTTTCTAATCCCACACACAAGATTTACAAGAAAAGCTATTTACTTATGGGACTTAATAAATAAGAGATAAATATGCTATGGTGTTATGGGGATAAACAGTAAAACCAAAATAAATCAGTTGTTATCTGAGTAAGTACTCCCAATTAACATCATATCATAAGTAGTTGCACTCTGCTTTCACAGATGGCTTGAAAAGTCACGAGAACCCTTCAGCCTTTGTGCTGAGGTGCTGAAAAGTGAAGTTTCTGAGTGCTAATTCTTCCCCTTCTTCTCTGTGCATAACCTCAGCCAAAGCTGCCTTGGATAAAAGTCTCCTTTCCATTAAAGAATAATGAGAAGGGATATGGAAAGGAAAATATTGGGGTAAGTTCAACAGACAAGGGACAGACATTAGTTGGTGAAAGTGATACATGGAAACTGGAGTTTCAAAACCAAAAAGAGTGGCTGGGAGAAATTGTCATGGTTCAGCCCCAGTTGGGAGCTGAACATCACATAGCCACTCACTCACCACCCCCTTAGCAGGATGGGGAGGAGAATGGGGAGACAAGGGCAATCTGTGTGGGTTGGGATAAGGACAATTTACTTGGACAGCACAGGGAGAGGGAAATAGCAACAATTTCTAAAACAGAATTTACAAAACTGGTTATACAATACTGTTTCTCACCAAAACCATACCACTCACACCGTACACTGAGACCTGTCAAAAAGTCAGATCGGGTCATTCCTGAGCTGGATATGTTGCACCTGTTCTGCTCCTCCTCAGCTAGGTCAGTTTAAACTGAGCATGATGTCATATGATGTGGATTACCCCCTTTGGCTATCTTGGGTCACTTGTCCTGGCTGTGTTCCACCCCAGCTTCATGTCAAAATTAACACTATCCAAACCCAGGGCATAAATGTATCAACAAAGAAATAGTTGACAATTTTTATGTATTTCAGCTTAAGAGCTGGTGTCTACCCAACCCCTAAATACACTGATGTCAATAAAACTATTGAAACCTTCTGGAAATTGCTGCAGTCAAAGGCAGCTTAACTGGTACATCTCTATGTAATATAGGTTGGCAGATTCTAATCGTTGAACACAATTCTCAAATTGTTAATCTATTTCACAGAATCACAGAGTCACGAGGTTAGAAAGGACCATTTAGACCATACCTGTCCTCTCCTAAACCACAAAAACCCCAACATAAAACATAAAAAACACAATAAAAATAATACACAAATGTTATTAGCAACAGTGGAAAGAGCTGTTTTGCTACTAATGTTGGTCTTTGGTAAAACTCCATGAAATCAAGTGTCCATTATTTAAATGACATTCAATACAGAGGGCAATGCCTCAGATGAATAAGCCTCTCCTTCTAGAATGCAGCAGACTTTAATGCTTCTGGTTTTATATTAAACCTTTCAGTTTGTCCAGCTTCTCACTTTGCTTCAACAGCAAAGTGAGAAGCTGGACAAACTGAAAGGTCTTTATTTCAGATTAATTTAATCTGAAACAATTGAAAAAAAATCTGAAATTGTAACTGTAACTTCCTTTTTTCTTAAAAAAATGATGATATATATTCTACAATTGAGACAATAAGTGAGTGTAAAGGGTCACACTTCAAATTGTAGAATGTATTTTGATTTGCTTATTATTTAGCCAGAACTTTATCATTTGAGCTCTCATTTTCTATGTATTTTATCCAGCATACACTTACAAGAAAAATAATTTTTAAAAAAGGTCAAAATCAAAACTTTTCTTCAACCTCTAAACCTGTCTTGATACCAGCATAAGTATGTGGGATGTCAATTTTAAACAAATTGATCTAGGAATTTACAAACAGAAGTATATATATTGAAAGAACATATAAGCTATGCAGTCTATCTCAGATATTTAATGGTGCCAGAAATACTATTTTTAACACATTAATAACTGCCCTTCCTAGGTATGGGGTGTTATGAAGCAATCTTCATGGTGGTGACAACAAAATGGACAAACATTTATGGTATTATGAAGCTCCAACTGACTTCTTTGACTAAGTGTATAAGAATATATATATTTAAAAATATGGATGTTGAAAAATGAGTATTGTATTTGAGTTTAAATATTCCAGTTTAAAAGACTAATTATTTGTAATTTTTTCATAAAATATTGGCATACCTGATTCATGTAATAAAAGATATTTCTGTTTTTATATTAATGAACCGAGACAATATTTTGTATTGACTATTTCTAAGATGCTCAAGATGCCCAAAATTTAATATGAACAATTAAACTTTAGTTTTTTCTTTTAATATTGACATTGCTATTAATCTAGCAGAAAACTAGCTTTCTCCAAATGGCAACTGTTTTCATTTTTGTGGAAAATTTAAAAACAGAAATTAAAGACAGTCAGAAATAAAGCATTAAAAAACCAAACATGTAGAGTAACTTTGAGAAATAGATGAAGGCTGACACAATAATGATGCTCTCGTCTTTCATCTTGCATTTTTCTGGTCTTCTTGTTGTTTCTTTGCTTACAAGCCCATATACACAGTATTATTCCCATAAATCTACCTCCAATGTTTGATTTTTAGCTACTGAGTAAGCATAGATGCTATTGACTTCAGTGTTGCTATACTACATTTCTGAAATGACATTCTTGTTAAAGTACTGGGATTTTTAGATGGCATAGATTGTGAAAGTCTGGCCTTCATAGATAATGTTTTCTTTACTAATGAATGTCAGGAGCGGGCAAAATGACTGATAGTCAGGAAAGCATCTGTGTAATGAAGCAATTTAAATGAAAGAAGAAAACAAAGCAAAAAGCAAGAGGCAGTTTATCCAAATGGGAAACAGCAACAAGATGCTGAAACAAGGGAAGGTGAGAGTGACAGTCAAGGCAACAAAGAAGATACTTGTGGTGTAACCTGCATTTAAGTATGAATTAGACAAAGAAGGTGAAAAACATGTGAATAAGGACCTCTAAAGTGATATTGCTAAGATGTCACCTATCTCCACGTAAATATGACACATGAAGCCCTAGGCTGTTACTATAAAAATCTATATAAAGGGGTTTCCATCTATTGGAGAAGGAAGTGGAATTCCTCTTGGTGACTGATAGGTAGGCAGAAGCCTACACAGAGAAGTGAAATAGCAGGTTTTCCCTTTGGTTCAAAAATGTGGGCAGGGAAGAGAATGCTGCTGGAAGTGTGATAAATCAGATTCTTTACCAGCATATCCTTAGAGTATTGCTACCAGACTTGTCTGGTTTATGGAGAGCCACTGGAGAATAATGACCACAAATGACATGGTGTTGCTCTGGAGAGAGACCGGTAATAGGCTTCAGGGACAATTAGGGACTGAAATTCATAGGAAAACATTAGCAAGTATATTTAAATTGTATATACCAAATATGTATTTATAGGCTGCATTTATCCTTTTGGAATAAACAGTCTGACTGGAATTCACAGTGTTTGTCAATACCATATCAATTCTATCAAGTTTCTATTTCTTCCAGAATTGATCTGAACTTGCAGTTGAACTGAAACTTGCAGTTTTAATTTTTTACTCAAATAGCGATATTTTTAAAATTTTGTCCTACCAAAACTCTCTAAGCTATTTACTAATAGTACTCCTGAAAGCAGGTTATCCAGATTGCATAGAAAATAAACTGTGATGGGTCTCTGAAAATACGCGTTTATTAACATGTCAAAATAAAAGTGTCAGAAACAATTAAAAAAATTAAACAGTTGAAGTAATATTATCAGTTATCCATAAAGGAGATGTAGAGAGCTATGTGATTATTTCTCACATTTGTAAATTACCTTTTGTATAAGCCAAATCTACACTTTATAATCTATAATTCATTTCCATTAGAAATAGAATGGTAACTTATACCAGTTTTGTAGAAGGATATACCTTTGGGAATACAATGAAAGATGTTCTTTGAAATAAAAGTACTTGAAGAAGTTGTATTTGGGTCTTTGTCTGCCTTTTAAACATAAATAAAAAATTCCAAGCAATCTGTGAGCTACACAACAGAAAATGCATGTGGGCTGCTGTATTTTGTCAACTGGAAGTGTCTTAAAAACCAGTCTGAATAGCTGGAGTTGCACTAGCTATACAAGTCTCTGTCCCTTCACTGGAGGGAAGTGAAGGGACAGAGAGATGTTTGATGAGATGTTTGTTTATGCTAATACCCCCTTACCCACCTTGTAAGTGTGGGAACAAGAACAAGCAATCTAATACTGTTCCTTTGGCATAATTATCAGAATATACTTAAAACAGAATCTGCTATTTCCATAAATTCATATTCTTAATAAATAATAAATACATATAAACTCGTGCTCAATAATCAGTACTTACCTTGTTACTTATCTTTCAGTCATTTTCATCCTTATATTACCCTTTCTTTGTGTGTCTCCCTGTTCCTCTCTGTGCCATACAATTATGTCCATTGTACTGCACAAGAGTGCAGCTACTGAAGATTTTTCCTTTGATCCTTTTAACACAGAGGAAAAATGTACATTCCTTCCCAACAGCATAATTATATTTTTTTTCTTTTTTTTTTCTCAGCTCAGTGTGAGAACCAAAGCTCCTTTAGTTTGTGCAGTTGACAAAATATAGATGAAAAGGCTATACATCTTTTTCATTTTTCTTTACAATACTACAATAATAGCTGAGGAGACCATATAACAAGCCCTGTAACTGCAGAGTAAACTAGATCCCTCTTAAATGGCACATCCCAGTGGAAGCAGAATGTGCCAATTAAATGATCATCCCAATTACAAGAGGCTCATGGGGATACATTGTGCTGGTGTGGTTTATAATCGCTTTCATTTCATGGATTGATTAAAACAAGCAACAGCATCAGCTCCCCATTTTCATTACCTAATAGAGATGATTTATTTTGTATCCATACAGGGATCCTTTCCTGTATCTGTGACAAAAATAATCGAACTGATTGTATAGTACATGCCAAAATAAAAATCACAATTTTATTCCCACATGGCTCAGCTGAATTCTTTATGCTTGGCTGTTATGACTAAATAGATGAAAACTCCATTGTCCAAGTAATATTGTTTAATATCAGGGAAAAAATTAGATACTGAGCTCCATCTTGATCCCAGTGGAATTAATAGGAAGTATTTACTCTTGGCTGAGAGCAAAACTCAACATGTTTTAAACACAAAAGATGAAATCAATGACCAAAATCATAAACCTTCAGTAGAATCGGAGTTTTATGCAGGAAAAAAAAAATAATTAAATTACCTATCAACTAAATCCAGAAATTAATGAATCCGTTCTCTCCGCAAGTCAGACACCTGTTTCTGGAAAAAATGTTTTACTGGTTTCTACCCTTTAACAGCACAAAAGAGGCTCTAAAAAGAACAAAAAAAAAAAAAAAAAGCCAGCAAAAAAACCCCAACAACCACAAACTTAGCACAGATACTTTTATGTATTTTCACGATTAGGATAATTAAAAAAATAAGCTTTGTTACAGAATGGGCTGTTGTTTTGAAGCTAGCTATCTTATTGAATGCTTTGGGTGGTATGCCACTAAACTTTTGAAACTGGTTGACTCAAGGTTATTCTTATCACGCACTTTCAGGTGGTTTAATCCAGTGTGATACAGGATACCTAAAATAAGAAGTCCTTGTTTCTTATAGAATCAGTAGGTGACTCCAAGCAACTAAATTAGATGCCTTAAATTGCATGATGTGATTACCTTGCTGAGAGTCAACAAGGAGGTATACATCTGTATGCTTTATTGATTATGATTGTACACTAGATACAGCACACTGGAAACTTGAAGCCTTACATTGGAGGAAACTTCAAAATAAACAGAGAACAGTACTCATCACCTTTTGCTACCTTCAAAATAGTCAGATGTTGATCAGAAGATTCAACACGTGACTTTAAATTTCTCTTTTTTTAATGGAATAGTAAATTTCAAATTTGGGCACTGTATTTTAAAAGACCTTTAATATAATTATTAAGTCTCTTATTAAATCTTATCACTAACTCTAAGAATATTAAGTTTTAAAGTAAGACCATACTTTGATGGTTTAAACATGGGGTTTTGACCCTAAATTACTTTTTATGTTTTACTAAATTATGTCTATATATACATGAGAACATCTATAGTACCATTCAGATCACAGAAAAACTTAAATAGATTAAGTATCAATAGTAAATGTAAAACAATATGAATAAATAGAAGACCCAAATAAAGACTAGGGAAAATATTTCCAGCGCCATTTTAAATGAGTGAAACTCAGTAAAACATTGAGATAAGGTAGAAGTGATACATAAGAACTTGACTGTAATGGAGAGGGTTTTGTGTCAATATGAATGAGAATATGCATGGTGAATATACAATCAGCATATAGGCATAAGAAATATTTAGAGGAAACTACAAGAAATCCTGCATACAAAGGTGCCTTTTCACTTTAGCAGTACTAGTAATCCACGCAAACGCTGTAAAAGCAGGAGACATCACTGCAGGTTCCCATTAAAACATTTACTTTCAGGTAAAGTTCTTCAACACCACTTACCCTTAGCCTTCCTACACATATCTGTTACAGATGGCAGAATCATTTTATCTTCCTCCTCTTTGAGGGTCATCGTTATGGGCTGCTATACCTCCTTCCCCAGATTTCCTTCTTTTCCTTGTCTTTTTTATAAAAGTAAGCTCCTTGAGGAGACCCTCCTGTCATGAATAGGGATCCCAGAATAACTGCTCTTAAGTTTAGACCTTAGCAGTTTAATGTTCTTTTCCAGTCCCAAGGGTAACAACTTGTTCCTTTTATCCCTTATTTTTTATCTTTCTGTGCAACTACTGCTCCTAGCACCATTTTTCTAACATTACTGCTTATACTCATACAGCCTTCTTTGGAATGTAGTATGTTATCAGTTAAATACAGCTCCTGAAATTTCATTTTCTTTTCTCTCCAGGTATCAAAATCTAGTTAAGTAGTCCATTACAAGAGTTTCACCCTCATGGTAAGTTTCTTGGCTTTCATGACTCTTGAAGGGAACGTTTTCAGTGTGGTGAATGAGGAACTAAATGTGCATCTCCTATTGCTGCAATGGGAACGGTGATGCAATTTCCTACACTTCATAATGTCAGTTCACCCTTTGATGTCTAGTATATGCTTCAGAGAAAAGCCCCGGTTGTTAAACATTATAACTGAAAATGAAATTTGGAAGAAATTAATTTTTGATCTCTTAAATTCAACTTACATTGATTGACTTATTAAGATAAGCAGGAAAGCTACAAAAATTATAGGATCAGAAGGATATATCGGATGGATACCAGTAATAGTTTCAAATATCTATTTCTGATACACATAATTTCTAATAGTATCTAATGACTTCCAAATTCTTAAGTCAATATAACTGTTGCAAACTTCTCTAAATATATTTATATTTCTGATTTTTAGATCCAGCATATTAAATGTGACCAGATGCCATTTGATTTATTTATATTTCACAGATTTGTTTCTTTTTCTCTAGGAAAAAAAATCAATTGTGAACAATACAGCTTCAATTCTGTGTCATACAGAAAAAATATTGCCTTATGTTTATTAGATTAATATTTTCACAGATAATGGGTAGGAGTTGGAAGGCATCTCTGGAGATCAGCTAGTCCAACGACTCTGCTAAATCAAGATCACCTACAGCAGGTTGCACAGGATCATGTCCAGGCAGGTTTTTAATGTCTCCAGAGGAGACTCCACAGCCTCTCTGGTCAACCTGTCCCAGAGCCCTGTCACCCTCATAGTGAAGAAGTTTTCCCCATATTCAGATGGAACTTCCTGTATTCCAGTTTGTGCCCTCTGTGCCTTGTTCTGTCACTGGGTACCATTGAAGAGAGTCTGGCCCTAACCTCTTGACACTTGTCCTTTAGATATTTATAAGCATTGATGAGCTCCCCTCTCAGTCTCCTCTAGACTAAACAAACCTAGCTCTCAGCCTCTCCTCTTTATGAGAGATACTCCACTCTCCTAATCAACCTTGTAGCCCTTCACTGAACTCTCTCTAATAGTTGTTTTTAATAGTTTTCGTTCTTGAACTGGGGAACCTAGAACTAGACACAATACTCCAAATATGACCTCACTAGGCAGAGAAGAAGGGCAGGATAACATCCCTCTACCTGGTGGCCATATACTTCTTAATGCAGCATTGGCCCTCTTGACCACAAGAGTACATTGCTGCCTCATAAAAGATAAAGTTTAAAAAGATGGTTTAAAAGAAAACATTTTAAATGATTGAAAGGAGACCATTTTTTATTCTAGAAAGAAAAAGAAATCTAATAACTTTCAGGCTATGACTGTAGAAGTATTGTAGCTTCCACTTTCAGAAAATCTCATACATGGTAAGCATATATTTTGACAGATTACTCAAGGTCAGACTCATGTTTAAAGTTACTGTGGATTGAGCTCTGCTAAATTATTAGCAACATGATTTGGCTCTCTATATGCTAACTTCCCTAATAGTATTCACAGCCACTAGTGGTATTGCTAAAGATATAAAGACTACATTCTGAATTTTGAAATACAAATAACAAGTTGTGAGTATAAGGCTCAAGACTTTAAAATATTTGTTGTAGTTATAAATTATTGTGCCATCCTTTTACATACTTAGATAGCAAAAATGAAAACATTTATTACATTAAATTTACTTATCAAGAAAAAACACAACCAAAACTCATAGTATTTGTACGTTGGAAATGTGTTCAGCTGATATTCTTATGTTTTCTATTTTCCTACTAAAGCAACAACTACTGTAAACATGCCCTTTCTGGAAAGTAAAAAGAGGGAGAAATATAAAAAATAATTTAATAATCCTTTCTGCCCTTTTTATGTACTACAATTTGCTTTTCATCTTGAGTTACACTCATTTAGTAGATAAAAAGCTCTTGCCAATTGTTTATTTGTAAGGGTTTATTTGTAAGCCCAACAGTGATGGCTGGCAGGATAAATCAGGAGTATTTCAACTGAAATCTCTGTACTTACAACTTCTCTATACTGTGGAAGTGATGGGAAAGCAAGGACATATACATATAGTGCTGAACCCCCATGAAGAAAGCAATACAGAGAAAAGTTAATGGATGAGACACTCTAAGGCAAATTTCACTTGTGTGAATTGTAGAAGTATACATGCATAGGCCTGTAGATGATTCTTTGTATGTACGTGACTTTTACTCAAAGACAATATGAAATATAAATTATGTGGCTTTTGGTTTTGCATTTGCTACAAAAGTAAGAAAAAATGCTTGCCTTTTCTGACATTTTTATGTTTTTAATGTACTTAGATATAGATTTTACACAGTTCTATATAACTAGGACCAGCACATTCTAAGAGCACTGGGGATATTTATAGACACTGAAGTGAGTTGATCCAGAATGGGACAGTTGTATAGCTGATGCATAATCCCGCTGAACTGGAAGAGAGAGAAATCCATGGTAGAACATCTCACAGTTTGGTGTTTAATTGTTAGCATAGGAGAATAAAGCAGTTTCCACTTTCTATTTATCAGAATTATTAAAAAGGTGTTGCAAAATGCTCCTTCTGTTTTGTGCTGAGAGAAATGAGTCCACTTTAGTTTCATGATTGTGAGTATTAATGTAAAAAAACAAATCTAGTTTGCATACAAGAATATTTAAAGGAATCATTTTCAAAACTTTCATATAATATTAACCATGAGAAGTGGTTGACAAGGGCAGAGGGTTGTGCTGCCATTTAGAGGGACCTCAGTAGGCTGAAGATAAAGCTGATAGGAACTTCATGAAGTTCACCAGGAGAAAGTGTCGAGTACTGCATCTGGGGAGAAATAACCCCATGCATCAGCACAGGCTGGGGCCCAATATGGAAAACAGTTTTATGAAAAGAAGACCTGAGGGTGTATAGCAGATTGAACATATGCCAGCACCCTTTCAGTATCTTGGGTTGCATTATGAAAACCATTGCCAGCAGTTCCAGAGAGGTGATCCTTCCCCTCACTCTGGCCAGACCTGATAAGACCTGTCTGGAGTACTAGGTCTAAATCTGGGCTCCCCAGTATAGGATGGATGTAGGCGTACTGGAGCAATCAAGAAAAGAGGATAAAGGCATATTTTGGGTTTGCTTGGAAATGTTTTGTTACTGGGAACAGGGGCTCAAGAGTGGCTTCTATGATAAGCAGCTAGAATCTTCCACCATGTCCCACAAATCCAATACCAACCAGCTCCCAGAACATTGTTAGCACGTCTGTGATAACATATTTAAGAAGGAAAATCAAACCAAAACAAACAGCAGTCAGAGAGAAGTGTGAGATGCGAGAAACAACTTTGCAGACACCAAGGTCAGTGAAGAAGGAAGTTGAAGAGGTGTTTCAGGCACCAGAGCAGAGATTCCACTGCAGCTTGTGGAGAAAACAATGGTGAAGCAGGTTTTCCCCTTCAGTCCATGGAGAATGATGGTGGAGCAGAAATTCCCGTTCAGTTCATGGAAGACCTTATGCTGAAGATACCTCAATGAGGCTGTGAACTTATGGGAAGCCTTCACTGGAGCAAGTTCCTGGAAGGATCTCTGGACCTGTGGGGAGTGGAGCAGGTTTGCTGGTGGTACTTGTGACCCTGTTGGGGACTCATTTTGGAGAAGTCTGTTCTTGAAGGTCTGCACCCCATGGAAGACAAGGGCAGTTCATGAAGAACCACAGCCTAGGGGAAGGACTAATTGGAGAAATTAGTGGAGGACTGTCTCTTCCATGAGAGGGACCCCACATTACAGAAGGGGATGAGTGTGAGTAGTCCTGCCCCTCAGGAGGAAAGAGAATTGTCCTGGTTTCAGCTAGAGGAGAGTTAACTTTTGTGCTAGCAGCCAGCGGAATGCCGTGTTTGGGAGTTAGCATGAGACCAGCACTGATAACACCCCAACGTTTCTAGTTGTTGCCAGCAGTCAAGGACTTCTCAGTTCTTCATAACAAGAAGGTGGGGGACCACCCAGGAGGCTGGGACAGGTGATAGAAACCAGCCAAGGAGAGTATTCCATGCCAATTACATCATGCTCAGTATAAAGGGTGGTTGGTGTGGGAGGAGGGCACAGCTTCAGGATGTGTGATTTTTGGGACAAATTGTTTCCGGGATGGCTCTGAGCTGTAAGGCCTGGGGTGTGCGGTTCGGTGAGAAATTACATCTTGTATCACCTTTCTCATATATTTTATAATAAAGTCCTATCATTGTTATATCTCTCTACTGTCCCAGTAAACATCCTTACCCAAGCCCATGAGGTTTGTCTTTCTTTGTTTTCTATCCCTTCCCCCACCCTCACCCGTTGCCCCCATTTTAGAGAGAACGGTTGCATGGTGTTCAGCTCTCAGCTAAGGCAAAACCATGAGAAGAAACCAAGATATTATATGATGAACTGACCACAACCTCCATTCCCCATAACTCTGCGCTGCTGAGGGAAAGGAGGCAGAGAAAATTGGGTATAAAGTTGAACCTGGGAATAAAGGAGGGGTGAGAGGAGAAGTTTATGATTATGGTTTGTTTCTTATTACTTTATTCTGTTATTTTCTAAGTTGTGTCTGTTTGGCCTGTGATAGTAACTGCTGAATGATCTCTCACTTCACTTGACCCATGAGCCTTTTGTTATATTCTCCCATCCCTATCCAGGTGAGGAGGGGGAGTGATAGGCTGGTTTTGGAGGGCACCTGGCCTCCAGCCAGGGTTAACCCACAACAAGGGATTAGAGCATCTCTCATATGAAGAAAGACCAAAAGAGCTGGGACTGTTTAACCTGAAGCTGAAGAGGCTGACAGAGGATCTTATAAATATATTTTAAGTACCTGATGGAGGAAGTAAAGATGATAGAGCCTGACTACTCTCAGTGATTCCTGGTGAAAAGATAAGAAGAAATGGGCACAACTGAAATGAAATAAAATAAATGACATTTAACCATTAAATCGTTAAAAAGAGTTTTCATTAAAAGAAAACTCTTTTTGGTGAGGTTGGCCAAATACTGGAACAGGTCGTCTAGTAAGTTTCTGGTGTCTGCATTGGAGGTATTCAAAACCCATCTGAACATGGTCCTGAGCAACCTGCTGTAGCTGGCCTTGCTTGAGCAAAGAGAAGTTGGACTGTTTGATCTCCAGGGGCTGCTTCTGACCTCAGCTGGTCTATCATTGTGTTATTCTATGGACAGGTGACAATGGCTGCAGTGTTTCTGAAACCAACTGGCCTCTGAAAGTTTCAGTCCTAGAGGATACAAACAAGTAGTTGGAGCTGAAGAGTGAGCATTCATACAGAAAAAAAAACAACCAACCACAACAAAAAAAAACAAAACCCCAAGAGCTCCTACAAGTATGACATGTTCTACAAGCAAATATTATATTTCAGGGTAATACAACCTCCATCTTGGATACTCAAAATCAAGAAGAGCTTTAATGTTGCTAAATTATTGGTTTGGATAGTTTGTGTTTTTATCCACAAAAAGCTTGCTAATAATTTTATCCTGTTTTGAAGGCAAATGTCCACAAGAATTTACAGTTTCCTATACCTATTCTCCCACTTTTTATTTATAAATGAACTAATATACTTCCTACCGAATGGTAGTAAAGCTGAATTTTAAGTGCAAATAGCTGTGCTGGCAATTTATTTCACCATCACCTGTTCCTGCCACACTGAGAGAAGAAAGTGATTTATATGGATTTATAATACAACAAAAAAATAAAACTACCACAGAAATCATGCCATGTTTTTTGGTGAGTTGTGGTTTTTTTTAATATATTTTACCCACCTGCTCAGTAAGTAGGAAATAATGCTTTAAGAATTTGATTAATGGAAACCAGGTTCCATTCTAGTCAGACAGTGGCTTTGGGCATCGAATCCATGTCATTCCCAACTACACACCGTCTGGATGATGGATGATGCCAAGCTACTGGGCACATTTTATTCACTGATGTTATGAAAGAGTGGTGAGAGAATTAGGAAAATACCCAGATATTGAATTTGCAGATTTTCCTTTGAGGACTGCCCATGTACAAGGAGATAGCATGAGCTGCCTCTTCATATTGCTAATTGTATCATTTCACTAGTACCAACATATTTATCCCAGATGTTGTGCTGTTGTTGGCATGACTGCCATGTTTAATCTCTGCCATTTGTCTTGAGGTGCAGTTATACAGGATTCTATCACATATATAGTTATGAAGATAGTACAAGTGCTGCCTTCCAAGCCAGTGATGTCTGTCAGAGGGAAAATTAATAATCTTCATAAATTCCATTTTTAAAATGGATTCTAAATGATGACCTACTCTCTGGCTGTTTTTCTGGATTGTTTTATTTATACACATATATATGTATAATTTTAAAATATTACTTTAAATACTATGAGACAATCAAATCCACCACAGGAAAATCTCACGGGGTCAAATATTTTCCAGGAAGAAGGACATTGCAAATTAAAACCACACAGCTATTTCAAAGTTCCAGTATTATTTGGTATGGTATAAGGACAAAGAAGTGATAAAAATCCATTTAATACCTTCAATTGCTTAGTTAGTTAAAGCTGCCAAAAGAAGACGAAAAGGCAAGGTATAAGAACCTGTCAAAACAGACATTGTTTAACACAGAAAAATGAATGGTTCCCAAAGAAAATAAAAGTTTCAGTGAGGTGGCGAACCAGAAGATAATGAGGCCTCCTTTACAGTATTTGCTGTGTATACAAATGTAGGGAAAGGTAGATGTATGGCACAATTTTTTATATGGTTGCACTGAGGCACTCATACAGCCTTTACAAGAGAATATCTACACAATGACAGTTCCCATCAGCTGGCTCTCCACTGCTACATAAATTATTGAGAATGTGTGGAGTAATTTCTGATTAATAAAGAAGGTTAGATAGGCTTTGAATATTAAGATGAATTTTGAGTCAACATTATTTGCCTCTACACTTTGGCATATATGATTTTTTCAATCTTCAAAATGCCAACACATACCTGAGTGGATTTTCTTTCACTTAATACAAGATTTTACCTATACTCTTCTATTGAAAGGCACAAAAGGTGAGTCAACTTCATCTCTCTACTCTGATGCAAATAAAGAATTTAGGCTAAGTCTATACAAATATAGTTTCAATTCACATTAATATTTTGGATGCTATGCCATGATCTGTCTTTGTAATTTCTCATTTGAAACAGGGAGCAGATTTTCAGTGCCTTTTGGTCTAGATAATGCCTGATGCATTTCTGTTGTTCAGTGAAGATGAACCTTGTGAATCAGTGAAGTCAGCTTAAAGCTTAAGAAATACATCTCAACAAACTGTATCTCTGAGTTTGGTTCAGAGGTTGCCTAAAAGATTTAGATGGCTGTTTCATGTAACTTAAAAACAGTTAATAATTATTATGCAAGTATGAAAGTTCTAAAACCTAAGAAATATTTTATCACTGAAAAGAGTAAGAGGTATTGGTGACCTGCAAGGTAAATTAGTAGTAAAAGATAGGTTGTGGTTAAAATGGCATGACAGGCTACGGGAGGGGAAGAGTTCAATTTTCCATGTTGTTTCTCTCTTTGAAGTCCCTACATTTAGGAAAGGGTAAAGGCTGTTTCTCCAAGGTTATTTAAAATGGTAATAACTACAACCTTCTTCCTCTCTGCTCCCAGTGAACTATCAGAAAAAAAACCACCTGGGTTGGATAAGAAAAGAAAGGCAAACATACTATGTTTGGGATTTTCCTCCCCCCTTCAAATTGCAAATGTGTTAGGCATACTGAGCATTGATAGGCTTGATTTTACACATGAAAAATACCTAAAAACCAAAAAACAAAGATAGAGGATATAGAGGTGATAGAGGATAGAGGTGATAGAGGAGCTAACAAGGAGGGGTGCCATGCTTGACCTTGTTCTCACCAGCAGGGAGGGACTGGTGGGAGATGTGGTATTGAAGGACAGCCTTGGCTGCAGTGACCATGACATGGTGGAGTTCAAGATCCACTGGGCTGTGAGAAAGCTACATAGCAAGCTCTCTGCCCTAGATTTCAAGAAGGCGGACTTCAGCCTCTTCAAAGACCTGATGGGCAAAGTGCCATGGGAAGTGGCCCTGGAGGGAAGAGGGGCTCAAGAAAGTTGATCGACATTGAAGGAGCACCTGCTCCAAGCTCAGCAGAGGTGCATCCCGATGAAGAACAAGTTGGGCAAAAAGGCCAGGAAGCCTGTGTGGATGAGCAAGGAGCTCCTGGACCAACTGAAAGTGAAGAGGAAAGCCTATAGAGAGTGGAAGTGGAATCAGATTACCTGGGAGGACTACAAAGAGGCTGAGAGAGTAGCCAGGGGTCAGGTGAGGAAGACTAAAGCCCTGACAGAATTAAAAATGGCAAAGGATATAAAGAGCAATAAGAAAAATTTCTATAGGTTTGTAGGGGACAAAAGAAAGACCAGGGAAAATGTAGGCCCCCTCTGGAAGGACACTGGTGTACTGGTTATCCGGGACATGGAGAAGGCTGAGGTATTCAATGACTTTTTTGCCTCAGTCTTCACCAAAAAAGCCTCTTGTCTCACCACCCAAGTTGATGAAGGAACAAGCAGAGACTGTGAGGATAAACCACCGCCCACTGTACTTGAAGAGCAGGTTAGAGAACATCTGAGGAACTTGGAGGTGCACAAGTCCATGGGACCTGATGAAATCCACCTGTGGGTCCTGAGGGAACTGGCGGATGTAGTTGCTAAGCCACTGGCCATTGTATTTGAAAAGTGGCCATCTGGTGAGGTCCCCGATGACTGGAAGAAAGGGAACATAACCCCCATTTTTAAAAAGGGGAACAAGGAGGACCCAGACAACTACAGGCTGGTCAGCCTCACCTCTGTGCCTGGCAAGGTCATGCAGCAGATTCTCCTGGGAACCATGCTAAGGTACATGGAGAGTAAAGAGGTAGTTGGTGACAGCCATGTTGGCTGTCACCAACTAGCTCTTTAGTCTCCATGAGGTTGGGCCCGTGCCAACCTCATGTGGTTCAACCAGGACAAGTGTAAGGTCCTGCATCTGGGTCAAGGCAGTCCCAAGCACAACTACAGACTGGAACCCCCAACATAAGAAGGACATGGACCAGTTGGAGAGGGTCCAGAGGAGGGCCACAAAGATGATAAGAGGGCTGGAGCACCTTTCCTACGAGGACAGGCTGAGAGAGGTGCGGCTGTTCAGCCTGGAGAAGAGGAGACTCCGGGGAGACCTTATAGCGGTCTTCCAGTACCTCAAAGGGGCCTAAAGAAAGATGGGGAGAGGCTGTTCAGTAGGGCCTGTTGCGATAGGACAAGGGGTAATGGTTTCAAAATAGAGGGAGGGAGATTTAGATTGGATATTAGAAAAAAGTTCTTTACTGTAAGAGTGGTGGCGCACTGGAACAGGTTGCCCAGAGAGGTGGTGGATGCCCCATCCCTGGAGACGTTCAAGGCCAGGTTGGATGAGGCCCTGAGCAACCTAATCTAGTTGAGGGTGTCCCTGCTTCTTGCAGAGGGATTGGACTAGATGACCTCTGGGAGTCCCTTCCAACTCTAGCCATCCTATGATTCTATGAAAAAGGGGCTTTATAATATTATTACTATTAAAATTGAAAGATACTTACAAGTCTGCTTGCTCATATATATATAGTTGGATTTGCAAGATTTAAAAAACTAAAACACTGCCTTTTGCATAAGTAGTCACCTCATGTTGTTCAACATCAGAAAAGATATTTTTTCCTGTAGGGTTGGAGACTTTCTCAGTGACTATCTGTGTTACTGCATATGGTAATTTTATGTAATCTGGATAATGTGTAAAAGCCAATGAAATGGTGAAAAATAAAGCCAAACTCACCTCAGACAACAAAAAAATATATTGCACTGTTTCAGAAAAACATTAGCATTACATAAAAAAGACTGTTACTTCTGTGAATCATACAGTACTTCAAAAATATTATGTAGCCATCATTTTCTAAAGGGTTGTGAAAAATTAGTTTCAGTAAATGCTCAGTCTCATGAAAAATAAACAAATATTTTTTTAAAAAATGTCAAGATAATAACTGAACTTTTAAAGATACACATCTTGACTTCTTGTTTGTTTTGTTTTTTTTTTAATTAAGAGTCTTATACATATTAGAGTTTCAATATGAAATCGTATTGGAGCCAGTAATTTAAAATGAAATCTCATTTCAAATGAAAAAGAAAAAAAAGTCAAAGAAAAAATAGATTTACAAATTTAATATCTTACTAAACCATAAATGACATCCTGACAGATAACTAGGAAAAATTTCTTTCATCATCACAGAAGGTAATCCATCTATATTGTACTTCACAGTATTGTGTCTAGGCATATTTAAGGGGTTAATAGCTTAGGGTTCCTCACTTCATACGTTAAGATGTAGCTGTGTCTAGCACTCTATATGGAGGTCTGCACAGCCCTTCTCCCAGATTTGCTCTAGAGTCTATGTGCTGTGCCCTAAAATGTAATTACTAAATGGTGTAGGGGCTTTCCTGGTCTATATGAGAATAGACTACTGTTCACAAGAGTAGTGCTTCTGTAGCATGAAAAGAGATAGATGTTAACTACTCTACATTGAAGGATTTTAGCTGGGAATGGTGAAGTTGGGAGGATTAAGTCCCTAAGTATTTTATAAGTGGTTAACTTTTACATAATCACACAATATTTTAATTGTAGAGGAATCGAATTAATTCCAATTGTCTTATTTTTGTAAATGAAAACACATGGACTTCAGACAACCAGAGACACAGGGGTGACCTGTACAGATGTAGCACATGCCTAAAGTAAAATAAGCTCTATTAGATAATAGAAGCCATTACCATAACATAAGGTTTTTAATTAACAAATTTATAATGCTGATATTTACCTAAATTGCACTGTTCTTTTGAACTAAATTACATGATAGACAAACTGGTGACAGTTATGTAACTGCTTGTATATCTATACACAGACTTTGACTATGTATAGATACATATGCCATGCTATTCCTTTGAAAAATAGAAAACTTACTTGTCCATTACTTACTTATCTATTTCCAGATATGCTGTTTTGAATGTATGCATTAAAGCTAAACAAATCACTGGTAAACTTTTAGAGCTCGGAGTATTTTTGCATTCCTCTAATGAGCTCAGTGAAACACTAAGCTCTCTGAAGAAAGGAAAAAAATGTCTTCAGCAGCTTTTACTTCATTTCCTATTAGTTTCAGAGGTGGGTTTTTTATCTTATGTAGGAAAAATGGCCACTGCCCTTTTGTCTTCTTTCTGTGTATATTTATATTGCCTTTTAGGTCAATCTGGTCATGTACAGGTGCTGAAGATTATTCTCTCTTACAGAGACCACTCTGAAACAGAAGGGTAGCAAGCTCCAAGTTTTCCCGGTCAGTGTAAGCAGATTTACATGTCAGTTTAACGAGACTGAATGATGATGCACTACTTCTTGTTGGAGACCATATGGCAGTGGTTCTACTTCTAGATTAAACACTGCCTGAAATACTCCTGGGTGCTGAAACTCAATCATCTCTCCTGCTAAACTGCTAAGGAGGTCTGATGTTTTCAGTCTGTGCAAACTAGAACTCTCCAAAATGATTCCTGGATGTGGTTTGGGAGCTGGAATACTCTATAGACGGTTTCAGTGCATTTAGCATGCAGCCTTGCTCTTCTAGAGGCTAAAATATATTACTAGCATAGATAGAGTCTGATTTTTACCCGCAGTACTAACTTCCTGACATAAATGTGAAGGTTTAAATTATCACTCTAAAGGTAGGCTGTGGGCTCACTTGAGTTAAGGAGGTTTTTGTCAGGGAGTTCTTGGGCTTTAAAGTTTGAAAAAGTAGATGATGAGAAAACTGATTTTAGCAGATAGAGGTTAGAGGGGAAAAAAAAAAAAAAGAGAGAAAAAAATAGCCTCACTATGAACAGCCAGTGTGGGTTGAGATGGGATGATAGAAGTTTGGCTTCTGAGACTGGGATTCATATAAATACAGTATGATTATAAATACAGTGTGATAATGCTGCAAAGGGTGAAATTCATTCTGAGAGGAAGACTCCAAATGGAGATATCTATATTCGTACTATTTTATAATCAGTGGAGACTGTCTCATACCAACACAGTCAATGAGCAAATAAGCTGCTAGACATGAGGTTTCATCCTGTGATTTCAACACCTTCATGTTAGTGTAGTATCCAAACTCCACAAGTATAGTTGCCACATAAATAGGTCTTGATTCAGTTGACTACACATAGTATCATCTGAGATGTTCTGCCTTTCCTGTCCTTTGTATCTACTAGTACAAAGGGCATATCTCCCTCACTTCTCTGATGCATATTAAATATCCATGCAGATATTGTGGGTATCTTAAGATGACCGATATTATCTTAGATAATCAAAGTATCAAATGGCCCTGTAATACCTACACTGGTTTAAGTCTTCTGCCTTGGGCTTCCAAAATTCACACAAGGTATACCAAGACACTTATTGTTACAGATTATTCTGTTTGTACAGGTATAGCACTTCCTATTCAATTGAGGTTGAGGTTACGGGATATGAAAATATCCCTTGAAGCCAATAATGTAAAGGAAGAAAACGCTCAGACTCCTTGTAGAAATATTTCTGCAAAGTGGGGTTTGGGCTGCATTTCATAAAGGGTCAGAATCAACCTTTTATTTTCTCCTTTGTGAAAACTTTTCAGGTACACAGATAGATGACCAGGTCCTGTAATGAGGTTCAGATAAATGAAAGACAATGAGAAACTACTGGATTTAGCATAAGAAACTGATGACCATAACAGGGTATAAAGTTCACAGAAATGGCAAGATAGTGCCATAAGGTATGGCCAATTTGACAGATGGTTCAGGGGAGATATGAGGGATGGCAAAAGTTCACAGGTTCATTAAATGGAACATTAAGAATATTTTGGAGATCGGATTCTAATAGCATCAGAATTGCCTATCAGCAATATTTAAAAAGGAGAAGACCACATGAGTAATCACAATAGGACTGGAACGCCTACATAGCCAGCCATTCGCATTCCAGGAGGTTCCTTCAGTCCATCAATGACAACTTCCTGATGCCAATGCTGGATGAGCCCACCAGGAGCAGAGTGCTACTGGATCTTATTCTCACTAACAAGGAGGGTCTGGTTAAAGCACTGGAAGCTGAAAGCAGACTTGGCTGCAGCAACCATGAGATGGTGGAGTTCACAATCTTATATGGCTGGAAGAGAACCTCAAGTAGGACAGCAACATTGGACTTTGGCAGGACTGACTTTGGCTTCTTCAAGCAATTACTGGCAGAAACCCCATGGGGCAGGGTACTTGGATAAAGGGGCCCGAGACAGTTGGTCCATATTCAAGGACCTCTTCTTCCAAGCTCAGTAACAGAGCATCCCAGTGGGAAAAAAAAAATCAAGAACGGGAGCCAGGAGACATGCGGGGATAAACAGGGGAGTAATGGGCAAACTCAAGTGGAAGAAGAGAGCCGACAGGTCATGGAAGGAGGGGATGAGCACTTTGGAGGAATATAAGAATGTTGTCAAAGCAGGTAGTGTGGCAACTAGGAAAGCTAAGGCCTCTTTGGAATTAAACATTACAAGTGAGGTCAAGGATAATAGAATGTGTTTCCTCAAATACATTGGAGACAAAATTAATGTTAGAGGCAATGTAGGCCCATTGATGAATGAGGTGGGTGCCTTGGTTACTGAGGACATTAAGAAGGTAGAGTTACTGAATGCCTTTATTGCCTCTGTCTGTACTGATGGAGACTTCAGGAATCCCAGATGGCTGAAGCCCCAGAGGAAGCCAAGATAAGGAAGGAATGAGGAGTTGTCTTGTTTGACAAGGACTGGGTCAGAGATCAGTGGGGCCATCTGGACATCCAAAAATCCATGGGTCCTGATGGGATGCACCTGAGGGTGTTGAGGGAGCTGGCGGGAGTCATTGCTAGGCCACTGTCCATCATCTTTGGGAAGTCCTGGGAAAGAGGAGAGATGCCTGATGACTGGAGGAAAGCAAATGGCATTCTGGTCTTCCAAAAAGGCAAGAAGGAGGACCTGGGTAACTACAGACCAGTCAGCCTCACTTCCATCCCAGGAAAGGTGATGGAATGACTTATCCTCGGTGCAGTCTCTAGGAGAGTTTAACTAGTTTAACAGTACTGGCACCAGTACTGTTAAAAGTATTTATTCACTGATGACCTGAATGAGGGAATAGAGTGCACAGTCAGCAAGTTTGCTGATGACACAAAGCTGGGAGGGGTGGCTGACACACCAGAAGGTTGTGCTGCCATTTAACAAGATTTAGACAGGCTGGAGAGCTGGGCAGGGAGAAATTGAATGAGATTGGACAAGGGCAAGTGTAGGGTATTGCATCTGGAGAGGAACAACCCCAGGGACCAGTATAGGTCGGAGACTGGCCTGTTGAAGAGTAGTGCAGGTGAGAGGAACCTGGGGGTCCAGGTCAACAGCAGGATGACCATGACCCAGCAGTGTGTCCTCATGGCCAGGAAGGCCAATGGCATTCTGGGTTGTATTAGAAAGGATGTGGATAGTAGGTCAAGTGAGGTTCTTCTCCCCCTCTACTCTGCCCTGGTGAGTCTGTATCTGGAGTACTGTGCCCAGTTCTGGGCCCCTCAGTTCAAGAATGGAAGAGAACTCCTTGAAAGCGTCCAGTGCTGGGCCACCAAGATGATTAAGGGACTGTATCAGCTTTATGAGGAAAGGCTGATTGAGCTCATTTTTTTCAGCTTGGAGAAGAGGAGACTGAGGGGTGACCTCATTAATGTTTATAAATATGTCAAGGGTGAGTGTTAGGAGGATGGAGCCAGGCTCTTCTCAGTGATGACCAGTGATAGGACAAGGGAAAGTGGTTCCAAGCTGGAACATAGGAAGTTCCATGTGAATGTACGGAAAAACCTTTTCACTGTGAGGGTGACAGAGCACTGGAACAGGCTGCCCAGAGAGATTGTAGAGTCTCCTTCTCTGGAGCTAGAAAGATAAATTCTTGCTTTAGAATCAGTCCAATATTTTTCTCACTTTCTTTGTCAATTTTCTACAGGTTAGCCCAAAGTATGAAGTCTTCTCTGACTGCATGAATTAAAATGAAAGCACTGAATTCTAGCAGACCACCCTTTCTCTCAGGAGACACCTACTTGACATACCTTTTATTGCTAATGGTAGAATTTAAATGTCTGACTGCTTTCTGCCTGTAGTTTTGCTGATTACACTTTGAAAGTTTCCTAAAGAGAAAATACCTGTTAAGATGTGTCCCTACTTGCTCCCCAAACACATTTTCACTGAAATATATATGGTTTTGGGAAAGTCTTACAAATAGCCAGAATTAGTGGAGAAAAATACCCCAAAAGAAACCAAAAACTGAAACCACCCAAACCTCAAGATCATAAATTTCTACCTAAAATAGAAGTTTCCAGATCATAAATTTCTATCTAATTACTAAGCAGTGGATTTTGAAAGGTTTTAGTTTTTTTCTCTTGGGATGAAAGGAGCTGACATCTTGCATTCCAATTGCACCAGTGTAATATTTTCAGACTACACCTGCATTATCTTTAAAGATATCTGTGTTTTGGGGGAGCAAGAGCTTTGGATAAAAAAGCCTGAGCTTGGCAGAAAAGTCAGTCTGAAGTATTTTGGATTTTTTCCCAGATCTGCTGCATCTCTTTCATGCTTTATAGTGACATCAGCATTTTATACCTCAATATTTATTCAAGGGAGGAAATAATTCTCAAAGCAAAATAAACAATGATATCATTAAATTGGCAACTTTGCCAAGGAAGACAAAGAGTAAGTCCTCATGTATGGTACATACAATGTGGGCTGAAAGAAATATGCATTAATCAAAAGACATTT
>VXBZ01004146.1:72254-97348 GCA_013399135.1 Heliornis fulica | reverse complement strand
CTGGAGCACAAATCCTATAAGGAACAGATGAGGGACATGGGGTTGTTTAGGCTGTAGAAAGGGAGACTGAGGAGAGACCTTATTGCTCTCTCCAAGTGCCTGCAAGGAGGGTGCAGAGAGGTGGTGTCAGTCTCTTCTCTTGGGTAACAAGCCACAGGACCAGAGGAAATGGTCCCAAACTGCCCCAGGGGAGGTTGAGGTTGGCCATGAGAAGAATTTCCCCCCTGAAAGGGTTGTCAGGCCTTGGGACAGGCTGCCCAGGGCAGTGCTGGAGGCCCCATCCCTGGAGGGGTTGGAAAGGCCAAGAGATGAGGTGCTGCAGGGCATGGGCTAGAGGTGGCCTGGGCAAGGTCAGCCTGGGCTTGGACTCCAGGAGCTCAAAGGTCTCTCCCAACCCAAGGGATTCTGTGATTCTATTCAGACCACATATTTTGCATCCTTGTTATAACTCAGAAGGCAAAACATTTGTTATGACTATTTTTAACTCTTTTTTTCAACATACCCGGAACCACCAAGCTGCTTTGCCTCTTTGCACTAAACAAGAGCTACAGTTTTACAACCAATGGTAAAAAGCAAGATTTCTTTTTTTACAAGGCTTAAGAAGTCACCTTTGGATTTTACACAGAAATCTTGCACTCCTCACACACATCCCTAGCAAGTTTCTCTAATGCAGAGGGACAACATACGGTACCAGTTTACAACTGATTTTCTTTGATGCATTTTTTGGATACAGGGTCTTTTAAAACCATTTCTACCCTAGAAACAAATGGCACAAACTCCAATCACATTAACAATTAATGTCTCCAGGGATTCCTTCCCTTCCTCTGACTATTTTTCAAAGCACAGCAACATATAGCAAACCTCTATTGGTTTCAGGATGTTATGTCTCCTTAAAAAGCTCTCAGAAATGTTTTTTAAATACCAATGTACTTACCCAGAAATCGGTGTCATTGAAGTTGTCAGGTACCTCAGCAGGAAGATTCTCACTTTGAAAGCAAAGAAAAATGTGTTACTCATCAGAAGGATTCTCAATCACAAAGCTGATAAAGACATCAATTTGTCACAGAACTTCAGCCACCAGAAATTGAAAAAATTTATTAATCAAGGGTGAAATTCCTGTATTTATTCTGTGGATAAATACAGAATTGGGCAGGGGTTTGTCCACAGATGCTTACACCATCCTCAGCTTCACCTCACACAACCCTAGACCTTCCCAGAACCGTGTCCCAGCTCTCTGGGAGTGTTGTATCACAGAATCATATAATCCCTGAATGTGATGGGTGGGAAGGGACCTTCAGAGCCCATCTAGTCCCACCCTGCAGTGACAGGGACATCTGCACTAGAGCAGGGTGCTCAGAGCCCCATCCACCCTGACCTGGAATGTCTCCAGGGATGGGACCTCCACCACCTCTCTGGGCAACCTGGGCCAGGGATCCACCACCCTCAGAGGGAAGAACTTTCTCCTAATGTCCAACCCAAATCTCCCCTTCAGTTTAAACCATCACCCCATGTCCTGTTGCTACGTATATTGGCAAAAAACAATTGTCCTGCTTACTTGATTATGCACAACATCCAAATGGTATTTTAATAGAGCTTATATACTTTATTATCATTTTATTTTAACCTTCTGTTTGTTGGAAAACGAGACCAACAGCAAATGTGCTGAGGGACCCACCTTGCTCTGCAAGTACTGAAGGGCGGGAAGGCGCCTGGTACGGGGAACAGCAGCGGGTTCAGTCCCTGCCGCCCTCAGGGGCCCCTTTGCTCGGAGCCCCCTCATGCCTCCATGGAGGGCGAGGGGCTGGGCCGCGGGCGGCTGCGGGACTCCCCGAGGGGGGAAGCTGCGGGGACCCAGCCCCACTGCGNGGCCCTGCCCGGCAGAAGCGTCCTGACAGCTCTCTCCCCGTCCCCCTCAAACACCGGGAGACCTGGCGCTCCTGGTAACGCTACCCCACGGGGAACGGAAGCGCCTGGGGAAAGTAGCGGCGAGTGCTAAAAGAAACGGGGCTCGGGGGACAGGCAGTGAGGCGGGGCCGGGCCGGGGTGGGAGTCGCTGCTGGGCCGGGGAGGCCCGGAGCGGGGAAGGCCCGAGGCCCCGGGTGATGGGTGCTGTTGCCTCCTGCCCACAGACCGGTATCGTGAGCATGGTGTACACGCAGTCCGAGATCCTGCAGAAGGAGGTTTATCTCTTCGAGCGCCTGGATTCTGCTAACAGGGAAGCCATGAAGCACCTGAAGGCCATCTGCTTCCTCCGGCCCACCAAGGTACAGAGTCACAGAACCAACCAGTCCCTCAGGCTGGGAGAGACCTCTGAGCTCATGGAGTCCCACCCCAGGCTGACCCTGCCCAGGCCACCTCTAGCCCATGTCCTTCAGCACCTCATCTCTTGGCCTTTCCAACCCCTCCAGGGATGGAGACTCCACCACTGCCCTGGGCAGCCTGTTCCAAGGCCTGACAAACCTTTCAGGGGGGAAATTCTTCTCATGGCCAACCTCAACCTCCTCTGGGACAGTTTGGGACCATTTCCTCTGGTCCTGTCACTTGTTACCAGAGAGGAGACCAACCCCACCTCTCTGAATCCTCCTTGCAGACACTTGTAGAGAGCAATAAGGTCTCTCCTCATCCCTTTTCTCAGGGATGGAGCCATGCCGAGGTGCTGGGGCTGTGGCACAGGGCATCCCAGCTCCCTTCTTACCCAATGTTGTTTGTTTGGTTTTTTTTATTTAAATCTGCCCTCACTGGTGCTGTCATCATCCAGGAGAACGTGGAGTTCCTCATTCAGGAGCTGCGGAGGCCGAAGTACAGCATTTATTTCATTTGTAAGTGCAGCCTGTCCTGTCCAGTAAGTCAGACCTGTCAGTTCGTGACTGACTCGATGTTCAACAGAAATTACAGATGCAAAATGCTGTGACTGTGACCACTGTCAGGCCCTTAATGAAACACTGTCAGTGTGTGAATCCTAGGGGGTTTGCTATTTAGGTCACCAAATTCTGTTAGTAAAGGCTATGTACCTGTCAGATAAAATAATTACTGAAACAGCCTATAAGACATCTTTGTAAAGCCATGCCATAAATCTGAGTTCCTCCAGTAAGGCTTATCCCAGAAAATTTCCTGGATTTTGAAGCTTTGTGTTGCTTCGCTGATGTGAAAGAAAGCAAATGCTGGGGGTGAAGTGCCTCTGTTGTAAGGAAAACTGTGATGCACAGGGTGAGAGACTGGCCCAGATCTCAAAGGTAAATGTTCAGAGACAGGGTTTAGATTTCACATCTAAAAACATCTTGGATTGAACCTGCTGCACAGCATCTTCTCATGCCTGGCATATCAGGCAGGTGTGTCTCACGTGCCCATCTCCCACCACAGCATATTCTGTATTCAAAAATTCAGCAGAACAAGTATAGGTGTTAAAATCTCATCCTCCAGCACAAATTTTCCTTGGTGAGATTTTTGGGAAGTGAGCTGAAGAGGCCTCTAGATGTCATTGCTGCTCTGCAGAAACGCAGCAGCAGTTTGGAAAGGGTGGTGGTAACCTGCTGGCTGCAGAGCTATTTGGCCATCGCTGTGTTCAACCATTTAATATTACTTTGGGTGTTTTTTACACATCCACATCTCCTGACACTGAGCAGGTTTATTTGATGCTGGTGTTAGGCTGGGGAGAGGACAGGAAGGAGCTGGGAGCACGTTTCCAGCTCTGATGAATCCCATGAGGTGTTTAATCCAACGTTGACCATCACATGCTGATGCGGTGCTGCAGTCACATACTGAGTATTGGCACCAGAGGCAGAAAATTGGACAGGGAAGTAGCTGGGAGTATCCTTGTGAGGTAACTTCTGGATTCTAATGGCAGGGGTGAGGGTCATGGGACTTCTGTTGTCATTGCTCCAGAGAAAACCTGGATGTACTCACCCAGCTGTTCTTTCACTCCTCTTTCAGATTTCAGTAACGTGATCAGTAAGAGTGATGTCAAGTCACTGGCTGAGGCTGATGAACAAGAAGTTGTGGCTGAAGTTCAGGTGAATTTTGAATATTTTAAATAGATAAAAATGCAAAGAAAAATGCAAGCTAAGAAGTCAGTTCTGTGTGAACAGTGTGCAGCAGCACTGTGCAACAGTCTCAGGTGGAACAAAAGGTGAACATGAGGATTAAAAGTAAGAGAACAAATTCCGGTGTCCCCGTTTTTCCTGGCTCTCCAGCTTTCAGAGCCATTGTTGGTTCTGCTGTCATCTGTTTCACATGGCTGCTGCACATTGAGGTGCTGAAGAAGAGCTACTTACTGCAGAAACATCCATGAAAAATTGGTGGTGAAGCTGTCAGCAGAAGTGTGGGGGTTGGAGAGGTTCAACTTGAGGGACAGAAGAATGGTCAGAGCCAATGAGTCTGTGCTGCTTAGGATTTTAGTGCTGGTGTGGCTGATGCAGGAGCCTGTGTCCCAGGCTGACTATGGGTTGGCAAGCCCCCTAACTGTTTGCTTTCACTTGTTGGCAGGAGTTCTACGGTGATTACATTGCAGTGAATCCACATGTATTTTCCCTCAACCTCTTGGGCTGCTGCCAGGAAGGAAAAAACAAAACAAAACAAAACAACAACAAAAGTTCCTCCAGGGCCTTGTTCTATGGTTAATAAAGAGACCAGTAGCCACAGCAAACTGGGTTTGGTGATGGGTTGCTGGTGAGATGGGCTGCATTTGAAGGTCTCCAAGGGGGAAGCTGGTCCTTGTAAGGAATCCAGATCGTGGCTGCTGGTGTAGCTGTTCCTTCCATCAAACTGTAGTTTACTGCAAAAACCTTACGTGAGAGAGAGTTTGGGAATGATGTGCCCATTCTAGATGCAGCTTTTCCTTCCAGGGTCGGAGCTGGGATCCAGCTCAGCTGTCCAGGACAACTCAAGGGCTGACTGCTCTGCTTTTGTCTCTGAAGAAGTGCCCCATGATTCGGTACCAGCTCTCCTCTGAGTCGGCGAAGAGACTCGCTGAGTGCGTGAAGGTACAGTGAGCACACACTATGGAGTGAAATAAGTCTGCCAGTGTACTTGCATATTGATTTTTTTAATCTTTTTCTCCACATACTGTTGTGTTTGAGGGAAATACCCTTTTTTTTTCACCTGTATTCTTGTAAACTCTGTCATTTACTTTGCTGAATGGCTTTGGGCCACTCACATCCCTCCTCTCTGCCAGCTGAAGAGCGGGCAAAGGACGGTGTTTCCTCGCAGGAGACCACCCAGAGCCTTTTCAGAGCAGGTGGTATCTTGTCATTAGTAGTGGAGCCTAAGACAGTGGTGCAACTTTTCAGCAGCTCTTTGCCTTTTGTCCAGCAAACTAAGAGGGAGGGAATGTTTTCTGGGTACACATGGCCTTTTGTCCCCCCTTTTCTCACAGCAAGTCATTACAAAAGAGTACGAGCTGTTCGACTTCCGGCGCACTGAGGTTCCTCCTTTACTCCTCATTCTGGACCGGTCTGATGATGCCATCACCCCACTCCTGAACCAGGTGAATCTTTCTGCTGTGTACATTTGGGTGGTTTATTTATTGTTGGCTGTGCTGCAGATTCTGCCAGAATATTTTTTTGTCTCATTTCTGGGGGTTACACGTAGCTCAGTCCAGTGATGAGGCAACAAGTGGAACTGCAGCCAGTGATTCTGTAATGCTGGTGGTGCAGGAGCTGCTGATGTTGTGTTGGGTGATCTGACAGTTGGGAATGCAGCTCACTTGTAGTTTGTGAGGTTAAGGACAGCACTCAGCACTGGGAACCAAAAGCATTATCTACTGGGCAGTATTTTCTGTCTGGAAGAGAGATTCAGGTGAATTTATATGGAGTGTCAGGCTTGTCCATCCTCTGATTTGCATTCAGTTTTCTCTCTGGATCAATATTAATCTTCTCTCAGGATAAATATAGTAACTCACTGATGTGTGAAGAAGCAGAGGTGCACACAGGAGTCTGTAACTGTGGAACCTCTGCAGCTGAAAATACCCTTTCCAGGGAGAGGAGGGGGAGCTGTTGGTGGCAGACCAAGCTGCTTGAACAGGAATATTAATCCCCACTGCTTTTCTGTAGAGAGTTGTTTCTTTTGAATTTACCCCTGGAACAGGGTGCTTTTCCTTCATGTTTGCACCACTTCTTGCCACAGGATGAGAACAGATGTTGTACTTCTTACTGTAACCACCTGGCAGAGCTTGGAGGGAGGCAGCACGGATCCACGTGTGTGTTACTCGTGTGTTACTAGAGGCAGATAAACTGGTTTGCTTTGAGTCCAGCCTAATCTGTAAGTAAGCTGTCCTGAGGTCATGGTTTGCCTTCGTCTCTCCTTGTCAGTGGACATACCAGGCCATGGTTCACGAGCTGCTGGGCATCAACAACAACCGCATCGACCTCTCCCGGGTGCCGGGGATAAGCAAGGACCTCCGAGAGGTGGTGCTGTCTGCTGAGAACGACGAGTTCTACGCCAACGTAGGTACCTCAGGGGGTCTTGGTCAGGGGCTGAGTTTGGGGATCAGGTTCCATTCTTGGGTTTGCCAAGTGAAAGAACTTTCCAGTGACTTTGAGCACTGGGCTGGTTTTATAAAAGTCAGTGTGGAATGTGAGCACCATGTGAGCTAACGCTCGTGTCCCCTGCAGAACATGTACCTGAACTTTGCAGAGATCGGCAGTAACATCAAGAATCTTATGGAGGATTTCCAAAGGAGGAAACCTAAGGAGCAGCAGAAGCTGGAATCCATAGCAGATATGAAGGTACAGACAATCTGTACATAACTGGACTTTTTTTAAGCCCATTCCTCGCAGGCTGGTGCAGCTCATCACTGTCTGCACGCTGAGAGTCCACACCACCAGCACCAACGGTTCAGATCTCTGTGCTGTGCTTGTTTTGAGGCACAGGAACCTCCTTTTTGTGGTGGTTTGTTGCTGGAGGCTGGGTGCTTGGCTCTGCCATTCCATACCACTGCAGTGTGGCCTACAAGCTTGTTTGCTCTGACTGTTCTCTAAGCTGCTGCTTAGAGGTCACTGGAATCCTGCAGCCCTGCAGTCGAATCGATAAGCTCTGGTTTAAGTACTCTGCTTACCCCAGTATGGCTGTGGGGACTTTATATCTGAGCTGGGTCACTTGGCAACAGCTCCAGAGCACAGGGTATTAGTTCAGCCATGGCTGAAGATACAGAGAATCCTGGTGATGTCTTTAGAGATACTGCATCCTTTTCTTTGAGGAGTAAATAACAAGTACATCTTTTGTGGAAATCTCCTTGTAATTGGGAAAAATCCTACAGGCTGCCAGGACTGAGGTGCCTGATTGTCCATATACCTGCACTGCTTTTAATTACATCAATGCAAGTTGATTTCTCTAATTTATCCCTGGGTTGCACACTCTCTGGCTCTTCTTTTGAAGAACTGTTGGCTTTGGTTTGCCCACTGCAGGCTTTTGTGGAGAATTACCCCCAGTTCAAGAAGATGTCAGGCACGGTGTCGAAGCACGTGACGGTCGTGGGAGAGCTCTCTCGACTGGTTGGGGAGCGGAACCTGCTGGAAGTGTCCGAAGTGGAGCAGGAACTGGCGTGCCAGAATGACCACTCCAGTGCTGTCCAGGTATCTGGGGCTCAAAACCTTACCTTGATCCATTGAAATGAGATGGTTTGATCCTGCAGCTCCCCTGGGGATGGTAGTTTGATGCTGAAAGTCAGTGGGAGTTCTGCATGTGGATACCCAGCAGGGCTGGGATGTTGGCTGCTAGAATTGCTCTTCTCCTCCCCATTAAGTTCAGACAGGGATGAATCATCATTAATAACTGGCTTGAGAAGCATCTTTGCAAATTCTTTCTGTTTCACAATGCCATGTTCCTTCACTGTGTGCTGCTGGCAGGCTGCTGCTGCAGGCACCAGTTAAAAACCAAAACACACAGACCCTGTGCAGGAGGTTGTTGTATTTGTTGGGAAGGAGAAGAAACAGAATCCATGAAACTGTCTGAACCAGACTTTTCCTTGAGGTGCTGGCTTTTACCTTTTTTATTCTTCTTATTTTCTTTTAAATAAAACCCAGTGGAAAGGCTCTTTGAGAACAGATTTCCTTGGCAAAGCCAAACAGAGGCTTCTCTTATAGCTGAGTCTAGACTGAAGTTTTGACCCCTTGTTGGCTGCCATGACCTGACCTGGTATCTGACAGCATGTCAATAGTGATGAATTGGGGCTGCTGACTGTTGGCAGAAAATAGTGGTATTGTTGAGTGTGGCTGTGTTACAGTGGAGTTGGCAACTCAGTATTCAAAACCAATTCCTCAATGTTTCATAGCTAAGATAGAAGTTACACCATATAGTTGACTCCTTTACACAATCCTGAGAAGCTTTGTGACAAGAAAATGATGATGAGTGTCTTTAAAAGATCTGAAGTACATGTTTTCATTGCCTCTGTTGTGTGCTCAAGTGGGAGGCATGGGGATAATATTAGACTCTTCAAGTGCTGTCACCTAGTAGCAGATCCTGAGCTGGTGGGGATCAGTGCAGGCCTGCTGAAGTCATCACTGCTCCACAGATTGGCAGGCACGGAGCGACGCCTCGGTCTCTTCTATTGGCTTCTGTAGCAGCTTCCACTGGGGAGAATTTAGATGATTTAAGTATCAAAGTGGGAATGTAGCCATGATGTGCATCATCTGAGAGCAGCCTCTGAGGGTCTCTGGCTAGATCTGTTTCTAGCTCAAGCTTGAGCAGTTTAAAAGTCAAACATCTGAGCTGTGATCAGCCAGCCTGTCATGTCCATGCTGTCAGTCACTTGTTAGTGTGGAAGCTCCAGTGCTCAGCATCGAGACAGCTTTGGAAAATACCAGTCTACTTCTTACTCAGTTCTCTCAGGATGGTTGAGGAAGGGCATGATGGGAACCTCTGGTGACGCTGCGGTCGCGTCACCGGCTCTACGGTTGAGGGAGCACGTAGAGGGCCTGCAGGTCACCTCCCTGTGGTGTGGCAGGGCACTCCCCGAGTTCAGCCTGACGCTGGTGTGGGTCTTACTTTGCACTGAGTGTTTCTGCAGCTTTGAAGCAGAAAAGCTGCCAGCACTTTGCTTACAGCCACGTGCCTGAAGGGCTGGACTGTTGTAACAGCTGGGAACCACTGGGAAACGTGCAGCAGCTGGGAAATCAGTGCAGAAGTACAGGACTGGTATCTGCCTGCGTGAGAGAGCGGTGTCTGGAGCTGCACAGCCCCTGGGCTGCTCCCTGTCACAGTCTCCTCATGGCCAAGGCCACAAAAACAATGAAGAATAAGCCAGTGCATGAAATAAAGGCAGAATTGTTCTCCACTGATGTAACTTCAGCAATTGTTAATTTCCCCGTGGCCGAGGGCCCCTGAGCACAGAACATCTCGGTTGTTCTTCCCCTGGTCTCTTATTAATCCTGACACAGTGCATGAGCCTTGAGAGATGAATGGGAGGTTTGGAATCCCAGCTCCTTAGATGGACAATGGCCTTTCTGTTTCACACACTTCCCGCTTGTGTAGGCATTGCCACAGCGCTGCCAGCACAGGGTCTAACGTCTTGCAAGCAAACATCCCCGTGGGACCCTGTCCCTGCCCTCACAGGTGAATTCCTGACCTGACCAAGGTAAAACTCCCATGGATCCTCCTCAGGCCAGGATTTTATCCTGTATTTTTGGAACTAGTCAGCATCAGTCAGTGAATTGCAGTGGACAGAGCTGGAGCAGTGGGCAAAGAGCAGTGGTTTTACAGCGTTGCTTCAGATGAAATGCCTCCATGTTGCCTGTGGATTGGGAGGGTGGAAGAATCTTGCAAAGTTACACTGGGTTTATGGAGTGTGTAAAGGTTGTGTAAGCTTCCAGAGTGGAAAAACCCTTCCTGGTTCTCTCCTTCTCTTGGTGCTGCCATTCCTGCAGCTGCGAAGCCGGCAGCTCCTCCGCTCCCGTGCATCTGAGCGAACACCAGCTCATTGGTTTGTTTTAGTGCTCGGCACAGGGAGAACTTCAGACCCTGCTGTGTCCTGAAGTATCTGTCCAGCTCAGCCCAGATGTCTGCAGACACATCTGGCAGCTGATGCCTGTTCTTCAAAGCTCAGAGTTAAGGACTCGTTACTCCCACGGCTCCCCTAAGCTGCAGCGTGGCTCTGGTGTGGGTTCCATTAACTCCGTTATCTCAGCTCTGTGACTCGACACAGTGACTGAGAGGTTGCAGAGAGGAAATAAATGCTCCTTGTTGAGAGGGAGTAGTGCTTATGGGGCCAATTGTCAACTCACACGAGCAATTACACCCTCAGAGGATCTTGGGCAGGATAAACACTGTGCTTCAGGGGCATGGAAACGTGTCTGGAAGTGTCTGTGCTGCAGCAGTCAGGCACAGAACCCTCACACTTAGAGTGGGGTCACATTCTCGGGCAGAACAAGTGATGATCTGCATATTATAACTAATAACTCTGGATGGCTGGTGGGTGAGAGGCTCAACGTGGCCAACTNGGGAGGTGGTGGATGCCCCTGGATCCCTGGAGACGTTCAAGGCCAGGTTGGATGAGGCCCTGAGCAAGCTGATGTAGTTGGGGGTGTCCCTGCTTCTTGCAGGGGGTTGGACTAGATGACCTCTGGGAGTCCCTTCCAACTCTAATCATTCTGTGATTCTATGACTCTATGTCCATGTTTACCTCCAGTGCTGTATCTTTTCATGCTTTAATGCCTTTCCTCCTTTGCTTCCAAATACTCTCTACTTGCCTCTCCGCTTCTCCACATCCAAAGGTTATCTGGGATTTCAATGGGTCTCTGCTGCACCTTCCAAAAGAAAACAGAATTTGTGTGAATGTCTGAGCACCTATTTTCTTGACTGTGATTATGACAGTGGAACCTGTGGGCTGGTTTTGGCTCCACATGACTGGGAAAGGGAAGGGCAGAGGGTGAAGGGGAGGCCCCCAGTCACCCCCCAGCACAGTGCAGGGAGTTCAGAACAGGCTGGAATTGGGTTATGGATTCCCAGCTTCCCAGGAAGCCCCAAAAGCAACTCGTACCCCAACCACAGCGTTGTTACCACACATCTTAATTCCCCTGCATCCCCCTTGCACACAGTGTTGTTGCTAGGCAGCGGGCCTGATCCTGCTCTGGTTCCACACCCTCCCAAGGCCTCTCCTCTAACTGTGCTCTCTGTCTCTCCGCAGAACGTGCGGCGCCTCCTGCAGAGCCCGCGGGTGAGCGAGCTGGACGCCGCCCGGCTGGTGATGCTCTACGCCCTGCACTACGAGCGGCACAGCAGCAGCAGCCTCCCAGGGCTGCTGGTGGACCTCAAGAACAGGGGGGTGGCAGACAAATACCGGAAGGTAATGGCAGCATCTCGCCTTCAGGTGGAGGAATGAGGGGGACAGAAGGGCACAGAGGTGGAAAATCCATGTGAGCTGGTGTAAAGCTTCCCCACTTCTGTCTGGAATGATGCTGGTGTTCTTCAATGTGTGTCACACCTTGTGAAAGGAACCCTGAGCTTGGCTGGGGCCTGCAGGAAAAGGTGTTTCTAGTTATTTGATTATTATTTCCAAAAATCAGTGCTACTGCACAGGATTGAGTAAAGCTGAGGTGGCAGCATGGGTGTGGGGTGTGTTGTCAGGGCCTTGAACACGCTCCCCTGCTCCTTCCCCGCTTCCTCCCCACCCATCTTTCCCCCCCCCAGCTCCTGGTGACTGGGCAGTAGTCACAGAGAAGGACTTGTGGGGACTGTAGGAGCTTGGCTGGGAGGGAGAGGGTGGCAGTGCTGGCACATGTAGTGAGCAGCTGGAGAGGAGGTGGAGGAGCAGGGTGGTGGCACACTGCATGGGAGATCTGCTGGTGCTGCAGCAGACTGTGGAGATGAAAACCTTGGGCAGGCAGCATCACTGGCTCGGTGGATTTGGGGACCACTTCTCTGTCCCCTCAACCCTCTCTGTGCTGCATGATCTGCTGGGATCAGTCTCCCTGGGCATCATTCCAGTACCTCTGGACAAGAAATCTGCCTGGAAGCTGCTTGCCAGGTCCCCAGGAGTCTGTTTTGCCTCTCTCTGTACAGCTGGTGTCTGCTGTTGTGGAGTACGGAGGGAAACGTGTCCGGGGCAGCGACCTGTTCAGTCCCAAGGATGCTGTAGCCATCACCAAACAGTTCCTCAAAGGGCTGAAGGTAGGGACTGGCCACAGGTGAAGTAATGACAGTCTCTGTCAAAATGAGGGTCGTGGAGCAGGGCTGGTGTGCCCTGCCACAGAGTTCAGAGGTTTAATAGCACACTGGGCTTTTAGGGTGTAATTCTCAGTGAAGACAATGGGAGTTGGTCACTGAAAATAATACAAACTGTGAAGTCCAGCCTCTAAATCTGGACTTCATTAAACACCCTGGGCCCATCAGATGCTGCTGCTCCCTTCACTTGGCTTTGCTGCTCTCTCTTGGCCCATTGTGTGTTGTATCAATCCATAACCAGAGTTCTCCTGCGCTGCAGGGGGTTGAGAACGTGTACACGCAGCACCAGCCTCTCCTTCAGGAAACCCTCGACCAGCTCATCAAAGGAAAACTCAAGGACAGCCAGTACCCCTACCTGGGACCCAACACACTCCGAGACAGGTATGTGGGGGCCTTGGGGGGCACAGCTGGGAACTGAGGTGTATCTGCACCTCCCTGTGCTGCATCTTGCCTGTGGATGAGAAAACATAGGCTGGGGGAGAGGTATCTCAATGTTTAGGTCATTCCTGTGTGGTGCCCTGGAGAGGGCTGTTGAGATTGAAACCAGTTTCAGCCTGTTGTGTGTTCTTGCTGGCCAGGATGGGCCATTCCCCTTGCAAGAGCTCAGGTAAAGGGTGAAACCGCTGCCCCAGGCTGCCAGGGTGTTTGTGTGATGGATTCCAACGTGCCCTGTAACTTCTCTCTCTGCCATCTGGCATTTATTTGTGGAGTACCAAAAATAGTCCAACTGCAAGCTCTCCCTTCTGAGCCAGCTCCTGTTCCTGATGAGAAAGGGATCTTGCTGAATATGGCTAATAACTGTAATTGAAAGAGCTTTGGCTGGTTCTAGCTGACTCTGCCAGAGTTAAGCTCATCTGTTGTCAGAGAACTCGTTAAAGGTGAATACCAGGAATCCAGTGAGGGCACTGAGGAGAAGACAGCAGGATCTTTCTCTGCAGATTGCTCCTTTCTTCAGTGCTGCAGTTTCCTTTCCAGGGACTGGGCTCCTGCAGCGGGCTGGGGTGCTGGTTCTGATCCCTTGGGCTGCTTTGCAGTGAGGAACCAGCTGTTGCTTGGCTTCCTGTGGGAGAGACAGTGCTGAGGTCATCACAGGTTCTCCAAATCTTCTCCACTCCTCTCCATTCCATGCCCTGAGGCTCCATGGAAGGGAGATCTGGTTGCAGCAGCAGAGCAGTCACCATTCCCTTCACACTCTGTGTGTTGTTGGCTTTTTATCAGCAACCACCAGGTTTTCAGTGAAGTGGAGATAAATCCCAGGTGGGTCATCCTCAGCAGTAGGGAGACTTGAGTTAGATGAAAGCCACAAATCCCTGTGGAGCAGGAGAGGAGCAGGTTTGGGGACCAGGGTTCACCAGTGTCAAGCAGGTGGGAGGAGCAGAAGCTGTCTGAGAGCAGGCATTCGTGCCACTGCTCTCCTTCCCCAGCCCTGAGGCAGCTCCATCCCTCTGAGGAAAGCAAAAAAAATGTATTTTGTAGCAGGGAAGCATCCAAATTCCATGCCAGGCTGACAGCAGGGGACATTAATCATTGTATTTATGAATAAGAAAGAATTTATAGTCATACAAGACACAGTTTGTTTGTGGATAACCTTAGTAGACCAGAAAAATCTGCCTTACTCCCTTTAAAATAAAGCAGTGGATTTTGGATAGGGTGGATGGGTGGTTTTTTAACAGGCTGGAATATCAAGGCCCCTAGCAACAGAAGTGTTATCCTCTCTGTCCTTGGATCCAGCCCTCACCCAGGCTGGATTTCAGCCCAAAATAAAAGAGGCTGGATGAGATTTGTGGCAGATCTGAAGCGAGACCTGCAGGACAGCAGTGACTGCATCAGGCATCCCCCACCTGGCTTTGTTCTGAGACACAGAAATGGTCATTCAACCTTTACCTTCTCCTTTCCAGTTTCCACTTGTGTGTTCCTGAGCTGTTTCACTTGGATTCCTCTATAAACCTTTCTGGAAAAGGGAACAGGAGCCTGAGAATCCTGCTGCAAAGAATTTATTTGGGGGAGGGTGAGAAGGATTTAATTCCTGCTTCAAACTGGAGGAAAACAAATTGGATGAAGGGAAGTGGAGTTTGTGGCTCTGTCCCCTCTCCATGATGACCACAGCCTTGTCTCTTGGCTAAAAGACACAGACCCTGTAGTTTTGTTAAAGTCATTCTCAATATACAAAGGGCAGAGCTTCCAGATTGTTCTTTTCCTTAAGTTTCTCACAGTTTTCCTTTGGTCTGGGATTGTCCTTGGGGTAGTGGTGGAGTCCAGCAGTGCTGGAACTAGGTCAGATGTCTGCAGAAGGGTCAAAAGCAGCAAAAGGGGCTTCTTCCTGGTGGGACCAGCAGATCTTGTTGAGTTTGAGATGTAGGAGCTGTAGGAATGAGGGTTTGGAACTGGAAACCCCAGGCACCTGAAGGGTCCTGTGCCTGCTCTGCCCTTGCTGCAGAAAATGGGGGCACAGCACCCTGTTCTCCCTGTTCAATATCACCAAAAATGGGGCTCATGGAAACCCAGGTCTCAGTTACCAGGTCTGGAAGAAAAAGACCCACTTGATGCTTTTGCCTTGGTGCCAAACCAGCTGAGGGAGGAATTGAAGCTTAATGATCTCCCAAAAGTTCTTCTAATAAATCAGAGCCCGAGGCAAACTGGGCTGCCCTGTTCAGGGGATGGTGGGGCAGGGTTGGCAGGAGTTCAGCAGGAGGTCAGGGCAAAGGGCTTTGTGTTTTCCCATCAAAGGGATGCAGGGGCTGGAACAGGGAGGATTTGAAAGGATTCCTTTGAACTGTTTCTTTCCATAGTAAATGTGACACTGTTGCAGAGGCTCCTGGTCCCGATTCCGCTGTGGAAATTGGCAGCAGTGGGGGATGGGAGGCTGTGCAGGGCTCCTAGGGGAGAGCCATGAGCAACTCTGGTTTCTTTTGTTTCTCTGTTTCCTGCTGTGTCATCTGCTGGCCTCAGCCTTGGGGTCTTCTCCTTGGCTGCTGGGCAGGACCAGCCAGGAAGGTGGGAGAGGTCCTGTCCCTGCACTCCCAGGGGAACAGCCCAAGGGGTGGTGGCCTCACTGGAGGAGGACAGGGGTAGAGCAGACCTTAGGAAGAAATTCTTCCCTCTGAGGGTGGGGAGGCCCTGGCACAGGGTGCCCAGAGGGGTTGTGGAAGCCCCTGGATCCCTGGCAGGGTTCAAGGCCAGGTTGGATGAGGCTTTGGGCAACCTGGTCTGGTGAAGGTGTCCCTGCCCATGGCAGGGGGTTGGGGCTGGATGATCTCTGAGGTCCCTTCCAGTCCAAACCAGTCTGGGGTTCGATGATTCTCTGGAAGTTCCTAAAGCCTCTCGGTGTCACAGCACCTGCATGGAGCTTTGGCTTTGTGTAGTTTACAGTTGTCTCTTAGGGTGTCCAACCAGCTGAGCCCAGGGGTGCTTCCCTGAGGTGCTGGAGCCTGTCTCCTACAAACCCCAGTTTGGAATGGGAGCAGAAGACAGCTCAGTGGCTGCTCGGGCTCTTCACACGGGGTCCTGGAGGTTCTGCACCAACCAGCCTGTGAACCAGCAGCAGGAAAATGCTTCCTGCTCCCTGGGGGGCTGGATGGGCCTCAGCTCATGCTGTGTCTCTCTCATGACCACAGTTATTTCCCAGGGATTGAAAAGTCTTGGAAGTTGCCTTGTCTGAAAGCCCATCAAAGCTCAGGCTTAAACGTGAGAACTCACCGGTGTCTCCAGGTTTAGTGTATCCTGTGCCATGACATGATCCTTCCCCCAGGACTGCCTGAGGAGAGGAAGAATTTGGAACCATTTAGACGCATCTGGGGCTGACACCCATCTGTGGGGAAAGTGAGGTGCCCCCTTAGGGGATAGAAAAATCTCCTTTTTTGGGATTGCTCTGTGTTGAGCCTGGAGAAGAGGAGGCTCCAGGGAGACCTTCTAGTGGTCTGCCAGGACCTCAAGGGGGCTACAAGAAAGATGGGGAGAGGCTGTTCAGTAGGGCCTGTTGTGACAGGACAAGGGGTGATGGTTTCAAAATAGAGGGAGGGAGATTTAGATTGGAGATTAGGAAAAAGTTCTTTGCTGTGAGAGTGGTGGAGCACTGGAACAGGTTGCCCAGGGAGGTGGTGGATGCCCCTGGATCCCTGGAGACGTTCAAGGCCAGGTTGGATGAGGCCCTGAGCAACCTGATCTAGTTGGGGGTGTCCCTGCTTCTTGCAGGGGGGTTGGACTGGGTGACCGCTGGGAGTCCCATCCAACTCTAATCATTCTGTGATTCTATGATTCACTCACCTTCCCCATTTGATCGTGTCCCTGACCCTCACCTGGAGCAAGGACATGTGGCAGCTAAAGGCAGCATCTGCTGCCTTTAGCTGCTGGAGGCCCCAGGCAGAGAGAGGCTGCAGCCACCTTCTGCAGCACCTCTGAAATCTCCTTTAGTCTCTCCAGATCTTCCACAGACTTAACCCAAAATTCCTGTAAAGACTTGGGGTTTGGAAGGTGACTGCAGACAGGTGCTCATCTCTTCCATTAATTTCTCCCCCCTCTCCTGGGACATGGAGGCAGTTGTGTGGTCTGAGGGGCTTGTTCCAAACCAGCATCCCCTTCAGACAGCGGCAGCGCTTCTCTCCTCATGGTGATGCCGAGGTGTTCGTCCTCCTGAGGGTCTCCTGGGGACAGGATCCAGGTTGGCCTCTCAGCAGGGAGCAGCCAGAGACACAGGAGTCTGTCAGCCCTGTCTCACGCTCCATTTGCTGTGTCACTGATCCAGAGCCTGCAGATGAGTGTCTGTGCTTCCACCCCTGCAGCAGACAGCTGTATTCCAGCAGAAATACCTGCTTGGGAAGCAGAGGGGAGTTTTGGGACCTCAACAGACAGTGAATTGTGTCGAGGCTCAGGTGCTCTGACGCCAGGGGGGGCTGGCAGGGTGTGATCCACCCCTTTTCCCTCTGGATCCTGCCAAAATCGTGCTCTTGGTTGGTGGGTGGTCACAGGGCTGATGGACAGTCTGGTGTCCTGAGGGTGGGACATTGAAGTGGTCAGGGAGGGTGGAAGGAAGGTGCAGCCTCCCTTGGAAAGGGGAATGTGTGGGGTGTGTGGCTGGTTTTGTATTCTGGTGGTGATGGAAGGCACCTCCCTCCTTCCCCCTCCTTTCCCTCCTCTTTAAAATCCCCGAGTCATCTCTAGGCTGGCTGGGAAATACAACCTCAGAGGTAAATTTACACACAAATCCCAGCAGTTCCAGCAAAACTGCAGCTGATCCACGTCCTTCAAACCAGAGCTGAGGTCTGGAGCTCTGCTGGTGTCCTCACTTGACTCGGGATCGATCTCGGTTCAGCAGCCACAGCAGCGTCTCGAGGGCGGCGCGTGTGGCACCGGGAGCTCCACGGAGCTGCAGCGTGGGGTGGTGCTGAGGGGCTGCTCAGGACCCTTAGCAGGTTGTGTAAACCTGCTCAGGGTCCTGAGCATGGAGAGGTCCTGAGCATAGGAGAGATGATGTTTTAGAAGAGATTTAACGAGCCGCGTGTTGCCGTCAGCCTTGAGCCCGGCGTGCCAGGGGTGAGAGATCCTCAGGATCGTTGCCCCAGGATTTATCCTGATGTGTCCTTTGATCCCATTTCCACCCCTGTGTTGCAGGCCCCAAGATATCATCGTGTTCATCATCGGGGGAGCAACCTATGAGGAGGCTCTGACCGTGTACAACCTCAACCGCGCCAACCCGGGGGTCCGGATTGTCCTGGGAGGGACCACGATCCACAACACGAAGAGGTGATGGCTCTGTCCTTTCCTGGGGATGCTGGGTGGGCCACAGTGCTGATGTGAGCCAGGATTTGTGATGCCTGAGGGATCCTCCTCACACAGTAAAGCTCAGGAATGTGTGTACATGGTCCAAGCCCAGCTCTGCCCGTGGTGGCCAAGGGCTGTATGGCCAAGCTGAAGGTTTAACGTGCACCTCAGTGACTTGAAGGCCAGGGGAAGTTGATGTGCATCACTTCTGCTTGTAATGCACCACCCTGACGGGGCTGGGAAGCCAGTGCAGCACACGGGAATTCAAACCCTGGCTCTCTGCTCCCGTGGAAATGTGGAGCAGCCGCCCCCGGTGGCAGCGAGGTGGAGGTACCTGTGATTAGAAGCGAGTTGTGTGATTAGGCTGCGGGAAGCGCTCTCTGCCGCCCCCGCAGAGCACTGCCTGCCTCTCGCGTTTCTCCCCGGAGAACGGAGCAACCCTTATCCCTCTGCTTCCCTGGGAGGCCAGATGTTTGTGTGGGTGGAATCCCTCCAGGAGCTGAGCGACACCAGGGAGCACTGGCTGTGTCGAGCTTCCCCGGTCGGGTATTGGAGGGTGACAGCGGGAACAGGGCAGGTGACATCTCCCCTGTGACTTGTAGCAGGAAGCGTGGGGAGACTCAGTCCTGGGAGAGTCCCTGGTGTCACCCAGCAGCTGCTCTGAGCTGGGGTGGGAGGAGAGCCTTGACCACCACGTGGAAACCCAAACCGTGGCCAGTGCTCCAGGGGGAGGGAAACCCTAATGCCTCCCTGCACTGGGGATGAGCCCCTGGGAGCTTTGGGTGCCCCAGCAGCTCCTGGGGATGGGAGACACACGCTGTCCCCAGCAGGTCAGGCAGTGTGTGTCTGTCATGCAGCTGTCAGACACTTCCTTGAGCTCAGCAACGGACAGGTGGACTCCAGTGGGACTCCAGAGGGGTAAAAACTGCCTCAGTTTTCAGAGCATACACATGTGCTGCCACTGCATCCACCTCCAGGGTGATATTTATAAAACCTTTGCACTTTCACCCTTCCTCTTCCTCTGGGGCTCTTCACAGGCCCCAGAGCAGCTCTGGGGCCTGTGAGGGATCTCCAGGCCCCAGAGCTGCTCTGAAGCAAATCTCTCGTGAGGAAATCCAGCAGCTTGCTCAAAAAAAAATATCCCTGAACCCTCCAGTTGCCAGGACCTTTACTTTTCACTTCACATCAAATGTCTGGAAAGCTCCTGAGCTGCTGCTAACCCAGGAAATTGCTTTTATAAAGTGGGTTACAAAGGCAAGTCTGTATTAGCCCACATAGACCGATTCCCGCCCAAATTACCCAGCTTGTCCGGCCTTCTGCTGGCCAGCGGCCTGTGAACCAAATCCTGGTTTAGCCAAGCCTGGAAGCAGTAAGACAAAGAGACCAGCAGCCAGAGGAGCTGCTCTCTAATAAAAAGAAGTAAATTGTTGTCTGGTGAGGATGCAACACCCCCAGTTCATACCCAGTGCTTGCTGTAACCTCTTTGTCTCCCAGCACATTTTGAGACTGATTTTTACCATCAGCCTCCCCACCTCCATCACGCTTTCCCCACCATCTCAGCTGCCAACCCCAGTGGTTTCAGGGCTGGGAGAGGTTGTTGTCACCATATCAGAGGTGGAGACATGTCCTGAGGGGGGTTGGGTGTAGCAGATTGAGTGCAGACTGTTGCTCAGGGAGGGGGGAAACGAGGAAACTCACGGGCAGCGGGAGCATCACGATGGGTGTGGGGCAGTGGTCTGAGCTTGGGGGTGCAGTCCCAGCTCTGCTGGTGGCCTCTCAGGTGGTGTTGGGCAGCTTTCACCTTTCTCCAAGCAGCAGGTCTCTGAGCAGGACTGTCTCTCCCTGGTGCTTCATCAGGTTTGAGGTGTGCAGCCGTGCTGGGAGGAGGGGTGCGGGTTGGGGCTCCCACCCTGACTTCGCCGTGGTGCAGCCTCTGAATTATTTACTGAAAAACAAGGATACTGTATCGAAATCTGCATTTCAAAGGATGGAGGGGGGGAAATAAGGAGGAAAAAAATTCAATACATAAAAGGCTGTTGCATATTAAGGGCTGACTACACAGTCCTGCCCAGGAACTCCAGGATGGGGGGCGGCCAAGCACCCCGTTCTCAAAGCAACCCTGCCCCAAACTATTTGCTGTCCCATAGTGGCTTGAATTAACACGAGAAACACCTTAATAATAATTAAAAAAAACCCTCAAAACTTCAGAACTGTGGGTATTTCAGCAAACACACCGAGGTGTCTGACAGGAGGAAACCCAGATTTGATTGTGTCCTAACTCCTCTAGTAATCCACCAGCTTCCCTTTAACAAACTGTGGGTTATTTCTGCTGGATTAGGGTTGATACAGCACAATAAACAAGGAGATTTCGACAGTACTGCGTCGAGCGGCCCGTGTAAGCGCACTAATCCTGTGCTTTCATTGTTCTTACCAGCCCAACTTAAACTGTGGCCAACATCTGTGTGTAGAGGGTGGGGGAGGGCTTAAGGGATATCCCTCCTGCTTTTTTGCCACAAAGCAGGAGCCCAAAGAGCCTCAGGAGCTGGTTATGTTGTTAAGAGCTGTGTGTCTGCGGGGAGCTTATCTGTTTAAGAGACCATCTGCGTTGGCCGGTGAACTCACTGTAAGTAGATGCTTTGAAGGGTGGGGGAGTGAAATACTCAGTGTGGGGGTGACAAATACAACCTTAGGTGACTGCCAGGAGGGTCTCAGGCTGGGTGTAGTTGGTACCAGTTTAAAGCTCCCTTATGCTACGCAGTCAGATCCTCTCCCTGTTGTTTATTCTTGGGTTTATACGTGGAAAAATAGGGGGAGGTATCTAATAATAACTCTGCTCCCCCTCTGCTCTGCCCTGGGGAGACCCCACCTGGAGTATTGTGGCCAGTTCTGGGCCCCTCAGTGCCAGAAGGACACAGAACTCCTTGGAAGAGCCCAGTGCAGGGACACCAAGGTGCTGGAGGGAGTGGGACACCTTCCTGCTGAGGACAGGCTGAGGGAGCTGGGGCTCTGGAGCCTGGAGGAGACTGAGGGGTCACCTCATTCATGTCTGTAAATATGCAAAGGGTGAGTGTCAGGAGGAGGGTTCCAGGCTCTTCTTGGTGTTGGTCAGTGATAGGACAAGGGGAAATGGTTCCAAGCTGGAACATAGAAAGTTCCATCTGAACAGAAGGAGAAACTCTTTCCCTGTGAGGTGCCAGAGCGCTGGGCCAGGCTGCCCAGAGAGGTTGTGGAGTCTCCTTCTCTGGAGACATTCCAGACCCATCTGGGCACGTCCCTGTGTGGTTTAATGGAGGTGACCCTGCTGGGGCAGGGGGTTGTGCTGGGGGATCTTTCAAGGTCCCTTCCAACTCCTGACACTCTGTGACTCTGTGTGTGAGTAACACTGGACTGTTATTTACTGCATTTGAAACAGTCCTGGTGGTTTTACAAGGTGTGAGAAAAATCCTGTTTCTTGTGTTCCCTCCTCTACCAGATCAATCCACGTGGAGCACCGGTTCCTTCAGTGCTTCGTGGTGCTTCCCACACTGGGAATGACACTTGGGCTTTCTCCTGGCCACAACCAGGAGTTGGAAGGAGAAAAAAAATGTGTTTAAATCTTATTTATGGTGAAAGTGAAAGGTCTTTCTTGACTCTGTGCCATCCCTAAGCACAGACCATCCCCACCTCTGTAATTACCTGCTGGAACCAGACACATTTTGGGAAAACTGACTTGGCTGGAGTGAAGTCTGTGGGTTTGCAGTTGCTCTCCACTCGTTTCACGTTTGCTGACTGCAGAGTAAACCCAGCAGGTGTTAGGGCAGGGAGAGGAAAGCCAAGGAGTTGGTAATTACTGGGCTTTGAATTAACGAAGTCAGAGAGTCTGAACGTGTCTGGCAGCGCCTCCCAACTGCTCCCCATCACTGGCCTGAAAGCTGGAAGGAACAGCTCTGGTTTTCCCCACTTCCCAAAGAGAACTCAAGGTGAGGGAGCTGATTCCTTGCTGTTGGCAGACACTTTGCCACCAATCCCCCGGGCAACCAGCTCTCCTGCTCAGGCAAATGGATTTCTAAGAAATTCTGCCAGGTTTGGGGGAGAAAGGGTTAAAACCGGATCAATAACCAGCTAAAAATGGCCAAGCCAGCCCAGGAGGAACATCTGGCGTGAGGGGCTGACTCACCAGAGCGCAGGTTAAGCACAAACCTGCCCTGACTAATCCGGGGGGATCCAGCCTGACCCACTTACCCACTTAGGGCTGTGCCGGAGGCGGCTGCGGTGCCCGGAGGCGGCTGCGGTGCCCGGAGGAGCCTCGGCACCGGATCCCCGGGCCTCTGGGAGGAGCGTCTGGACCGGCCACGGGTCCGGCTTTCCCCGTGAGGAGGGATGGGCTGCAGTTCCCTCCGCTTCCCAGCGGAGCAGCCGCTGTGCCCGGTGCTGCCTCTTGCCCGCGGGATCCTCGGGAAGGACCCGCTGGGTTCCTGCGGTGCCCGGGACAGGCGCAGGGATGCTCGGAGGGGGGGGTGCTCCCCGCTGCTCGGACCCACGGGCGCTCTCACCGCGTCTGCCTCTCTCCAGAGGGCAGGGGAACAGGAGTCCCCACTCCTGACACCTCAGTCTGCCTGATGCCTACACCTAGAAGTAAAACCGGAGCAGGGACGGGGTTCCAGGTGTAACCACAGGGCTGGAGATGCTCCTAGAACTGGGCTGCTCCCACCCTGAGCACCTGTTCTGAGCAGAGAGGTGCTGAGATCTGGAGATTGGGACAGGCATTTCCATGAGATTCGGGGTTTTAATCCTTTTTAAGGATTTTTTCCTAAACCCTTGTGATTCACAACCTGGGCAGGTAGGTCTGTTTTCAGCCTCACTTAGGGGAATCACATTTTTTGTGGGAATCGTGGTATATCCTGATTTTTCTTCCTTTTTTTTTCTTTCTTTCTGAGCATTAATATTCAGATCACTCAGCACACTGAGGGAATGAGTCAGCCTGGAAACTGGGAGCCCTGTAGCACATTCCCAGCGTAACCGTCCTCCCGGTGCCGTCTCCTCGGTACATCTCAACGTGGGGGTGTTGCTGTGGTTCTGCCAAGTCCTCAGCTGCCTCCCATTCCTTGATGAAGTAACAGCACCGGGCCAGAGCGGTGTCTGTGGGCAGTCCTGTGGCTCTGGTGGGAAGGTCTGCTCGCGGGTGTAGCTCCGCTCTTCGGACCGTGGTGGTTGCGCGGGAGAACACAGTGGGTGAGCGGCCTGGTGAGGTGGAGGATGGAGGTGGAGAGCGGTGAGGAAGGGCAGGAGTGTGCTGCAGCTGACAGGTGAGAGGAGGACGAGCTCCAAGCGTTGGTCCTGGTCTGGTTCTCCCGTCTCTGCCCCCGTTGGGATGTGCAGTGTGTGAAAGTCGCAGCCAAGATGGCCGCGGAGAGCTCGGGAGCGCCGTTCCTTCGCAGGCGGGGGGTTATTCCCTTGGACAGGACCCCATTCCTCTCAGACCTTAACACACTTGTCCCCTTTAAGGCTCAGCCTTCCTTACTCTGGTGGGTTTCTGGGAAGAGCTCAGCTTTGTGATGCAGCTCCAGCCAACACCCCCTGCACACGTCCCTCCTCCTCCTCCTCAGCTCGAGGCGCACCCGTCCGCCCCGATGAGGATGAGTCTGAGCCCCTGACAGGTGTAGGCCTGGAGACCGAACCCCCACGGCGTGTCTCAGGGTTAGACCCAGGACTGCCTGGGGACAGAAGGGCTGGAATTTCTCTCCAGACCCATCAGGGTAGAGATCAATTCTCTTTCCATCCAACCCAGCAACAACAACCCCAGTGCTGTGACGGGACAACCCCTTGCTGACAGTCACCTCCCCAGCGATCGCGACCCCAGCGTGACCCTACAAGGCTCTGTAGATGCTCCATGAGCATCCCAGCACGGGACTTCCCAAACCACTGAGTGTTCAGCCTGACCCAGCTCCTGGAGACGGGTCAGGGCTTAAGTGGAAAGAGATTTGGGCTGGGACTGGAGGGTCTGGCAGATTTGGATTTCATGATCTGTGGGTCTGAAGCATAAACTCCCATGAATTTCCTTGGAAAACAGTTCCAGGGAGAGACTGGGATGAAGCTGAGGGTGCACTGAAGCATCTGACTGGGCTAAAACTTCCTTGAGGCCCAACTGAAGGTCTGTGCACAGAGCTTTGCACGTGGCTCGTTGCTCAGATCTGAGTGTGATCTAAACAGGCTGGAAACAGGAGAGAGGGATCTCCCTGGGGTTGCTGGGATGGGGCTGAGGACCTGGACGGGAGGGACCAGCGGTGACCCAGAAAACCCTGTCTGGGAAATGTCAAGGCTGCCTCAGCAGGAGGTTCCACCCTGCCTCTTCCTGCCTTGTCATCCCACAGGACGAGCCTGGCCAGGGCCTTCCTGGCTTTGTTACCGAAGGGCACGTGGGGGCTGCCAGCGCCCCCCGATGCCGAGGTGGATCCACGGGGAGCAGCTGCCCTGGTGTTGGGAGCTGTAACTTTGGTGGCACAGAGAGACCATGGTGGGAGGGTTCCCTGGAGATGTTGGCCTGGTGATCCAGTGCTGTGTGCTCCAGGTGTGGGTGTTCCAGGTTTTGGATCCCCAGGGAAGGTCATGGCCGTCCCGGAGCTTTGCGCTGTGTTCGCCCTCGGTGATTTCGTCCTGGCTGGTTGGGAGAATCCTGGAAAACAGGAGTCTTCTCCAAGGTTTGTTTCCTCTTGGATTAGTGACTTGGATCAGCAGGACGAGGGGAAGGAGTTGGGACCAGGATCCCTCTTCTAGGTGGGTTGTTTTCATGGCTCACACCCTGCTGTGGGCAGGTCCTGCTCCGTTTGCCAGTGTCACCGCGCAGGAAGCAGCGGCCGTCCCCGGTGACACGGGGGGGGAAAGCAGAGAGCGTTGTAGCTCTGAGGCTGCAGAGCACTCGTAGGGCTTGAGGCCAGGACTGTGGTTACTCTCTGTGTGAGTGGAGAGCTGGACCTGGTCTCTGCTAGTGAGGTTCAACCAGGCCAAGTGCAAGGTCCTGCATCTGGGTCGGGGCAGTCCCAGGCACAGCTACAGACTGGGTGGAGAGTGGCTCCAGAGCAGCCCTGAGGAGAAGGACTGGGGAGTGCTGGGGAGTGAGAGGCTCAACATGGCCGACAATGTGCTCTGGGGCCCAGCAGCCAACCCCATCCTGGGCTGCATCCAGAGGAGCGTGGCCAGCAGGTGGG
>VXBZ01004146.1:43645-62613 GCA_013399135.1 Heliornis fulica | reverse complement strand
GGAGGGGGTTTTTTGGGGGGCGTGGGGTCCTTCTTTCCCCCCCTCCCAGCGGAATCCAGCCTGTGTCGGCTCCAACACGACTCTCCCAGCCGGGCTCTGGCTGGGAGACATGTTTTTTCCCCAGCCCTGGACACATGAAAGGATTCACTTAGCGAGTTACAACCCTCATCCCTCTTTCCGCCGCGGTGAAACGGCGACGCCAGGTTCCTTCTGTCCCTGTCCTCTGTCATTAAGTTCCACAGTGCTCTTGTTCCCAGCCACTGCACAGCTCCCTGTGGAAATAACTGCAGCCTCCCTTAGCTCTTGTGTGTCCTCCACACACCCCCCCCACCATCCCTGAGCCACACACGGGGTGGAACAACGGGGAAATTTAACCACGGATTCAACACCTCGTGGAAAGAAACGTGTCCCTTGTCCTCCCCCTCGTCTCCCCTCGACAGGGGCTGGGTTTGGGGTTTGGAGTGGTGTTTACATTAGATTTAATTGGATGTGACTCTCAGGCTGAGCGTTGCAGGCTGGGATCTGGTCGTCCTTGCACAGCCTTCCCCCCCCTGCCCTGCTCCTTGAGTTTTTGTCTTGATAAATCCATCAGAAGAAATCCCAGGCAAGAGCCCTGCTCTCCCTCCTGCTCACCCTTTACAAACCCATCAGCAGCACCAGGGAGAGCTGTGCCCACATGTCACAGGGGGTGTTTGGAGGCAGGATGCCCTTAGGACAAGGAATTTTGGGGTCAAAAAATACAGATCTGGGTCCGGGTGTGTGTCCTCCCAGAAGCGGAGGGTGTTCTCTGATGGGGGTTGTGGTTCAGAGGTATGGCTGCCTGGCCAGCTTTGCTCAGTTTGGGGGGGCTGCAGAGATAATGGTTTGGTTTAGAGGTGAAGTGATTCATGGGGCATTGGAACATGCAGATGGACCAGGGTCAGAACATGGAAACAGCCTAAAAGCAGGCTGGAAGCTCGGCTTGCACGTAGCCATGTGTTGGCATTTCACAGCTTGTTCCCATCCCTCTCTTGGCTGCTCTGGAACTGGAGTTCAGGCAGAAAGATGCAATGAGACAACACTCGTGGCAATGAGATGTGAAACCTATGGATGATCTATGGATACATTTGTGGATGGGCAAAGCTAGATGAAAAGATGGATGTGAGAGGTACCAGCGAGTGCTACGAAACTCCTCTCATTTGTGGTTCCTCCATAGTGTCCAGTAGTTGTGCAGACTGGATGGGGTTTTATTAGCAGCAGGCCCACTGGTGTGGTGTGACTCTCTAAAGAAACTCTGGGGCCATGGATCAGAGTTTAGAAACTGCCAGACAGATTCCATGGCTGGGAGGATTTTACCTGGTGCCTCCTGGTCTGGGTCGGTGGTTCTTGTGTACTGGGACCCCAAATCAAGGCAGCACCGAAGTGTGGGCTTCAGCAGAAACATATGATTAAGCCCAGTAAACAGGGACTGAACTGGAACTTGTTGGTTTTGAGCCAGGATGTGGAAGTCACTGTGAAGCAAGTCCAAAAGACAGGGGAGCTGCCTGCTCGGGTCAGACTGCGTGGGCTGAGCTGCTGGGAAAGGACTGGGAGTAGACTGGACCGGGTGGTTCTGTGATGGGAAACTGACTGCAGGCTGTGCAGATGCTCACCAGCATCAGGGGGATGCTGTGAAGGGTCAGTTAGCAGCGACAGGACCGAGTATGGCTGCAGCTTCCAGCTGAGGTAGCGGGGGGGTTGTGCCTGTGGCTCCGGAGGGACCTGGAGACTGACACAGGAACTTTTCGGGGTCCCTCCACGGGGGAAGGAACCACGTGGATGAGTGGAGGGAAAACCTTGGTCTGTCAGAAGCAAAGGGTAGTTCTGAACACAGAGTGCTTGGCTGTTGCAGGGAGCATGTGAGTGCTTTTGAATGGAGGGGGAGGAAGACGAGGGAGCCTGTGCCGCCGAAGCAGCGCTGTGGGTCTGTGCAGACATAAATAACACGCAGCAGCGACTGCCTGTGTCTTTATAAGGAAGAATCTGAGGCTGAGGAGAAAGGAGGTCACAGAGGTAACATCTGGCCGTGTGCACATGTGCCTGAGTGTCCCTGTGTGCCTATGGGAATGATCCACCCGTGTCACCAGGCTCTCAAGGGATGTCAGTCCATGGGGTGGCTTCAGCCACCCGGCTTTGCGTCGGGGTGAGCGCGTGGATGGACCCGGGGCACGCTGTCACTTGTGCCTTTCCAAGACACCGTTTGAATACAGATGGGTCTTTTAACCTCTATTCCTTCATAAACCCATCCCCTCATGTGCTGAGATGGGACATCTGCCCCGGGGGAGCCCGTAGCCAGCACTCCTGCCCCCAGCTCCAGGAGCACGAGGCTCCCTCTGCACGCTGGGTTCCCGGCAGCAGGTGCCCGCGGCTCCTGCAAAGAGCTTGATAAATCAGGATCTGTCAAGCAGAACAGGACAGAGTTTCTGTTGGGTTTTGGGGTTTTTTCACACATCACATTGTGCCCAGTGGAGAAAATGGAGCCACTGCTGGGTTGTGCTGATGAGTCGTGTGAGAAGCTGCTCTGGAGAAAGGCCTCTCCTCGTCCAACCCCGCTGCCGCCGGCGGGGCTGACGGAGCAGGGAGTGGATGCAGCCACAAAGAGAACTGAACAGCAGAGATGTGAATGGGAAACTCTAGTGGGAACAGGCACTGGACAGGTGGAATCTCAGCCCCATTTCTGCTGACATGAGAGAGGAGGCTCGATTGTCTGTGTCTGTAAAAGATCAAAGTCCTCCTCTGCTATAAATTATTCCTTCTCCATCAAAGCCATCGGAACATTGTGGATTTGGTGGATGGAGCTGAGAAGTTAACACCTGTATTGACCTTGGTGTTTCTTGTCAGCTCCTCTTACACTCAGAAGCTGCTCTGGAACAAGAGGCCAGTGGCTTAGGGGCAAGGCAGGACTCCCAGCCTCTCCTGGCTGGCTCACAGTGCCACAGAGGAAGGGGTTAAGCACCAGGATCCTGGATGCCACACACACTCAATGAATTCAAACCAGACACTTATTTACTTTTGCCTGAATTTCTCCATCTGGAAAGCTGGGCTAATAACAATCATCTCCCTGAGGCACCTTGTGCCTCAGGGAGATGATTGTTATTAGCCCAGCTTCGATGGTGCACGAAGGCACAGAGCAGTGAAACTTGGGGCTGAGCACCACTCTGGTGTCTGGAGGGGACAAAGAAATAAGTTTCCAAAAAGCTTTTTCAGTTGCAAACCAAGAACCTGGGCTTGGAGGTGAGAGATCAGCTTTGTTTATGTTAGGAGATGTGAACACCTGATGGAAATTTTCCCCCTGTCAGAGACTGGGTCTGTAAGGAGAGGAAATATTTTCTATATCTTTTATTTTCTATATCTTTCTATATCAGCTTGATAGACCTGAAAAACACCAACAGGGCTTTGAGTTATGAAACCTGCTCTAACACCTGCTCTGCCAGCCTTGTGCCAGAGTGGTGGCTGAGGTGTACAGCCCTTGCTCAGGCGGGGACACCGAGCCTGCGCAGCGCTCTGTGCCCCTGCTGCACGCTGAACTCTGTGAACTTATGCAAAAAAACCAAACAAACACCCCAAAACCCAACCAAAAAAACACCCTTCAGTATCTGATCATCAGCCAGAAAAAGCATTTGGGGCAGAAACACCAGAGATGTGCTGAAGGCTCCGCTATGAGAACACTTTCTTAGTACCCTTTCTGCTGTCTTTCCCCTCGCTCTCCTCCACACCGGTTCCTTCCCCCCCTTCAAGTTTCTGGTAATTGTTCTCTTGTTCCTAGCCCAGCTTTGTTATTGCTTTGCACTTGGGAATAGCAGTCAGACTCAGGCAGACACAGCTGGGTTCCCACCAATTCCTGTCAGGAAGCCCAGGGCTGGCCAGACAGCATGAACGGCCCCTGTGATGACGAGATGTTAATGAGGAAATGCTTCTCGGGGCTTCCTTCAGCCTTTTTCTTGTTTGCTACCAAAAGCACCGACTCAATTAGCACAAGAGCACTTGAAAAGTAGCCTGTTCTCACCCCTCATTTGTTAGGACACCATCAGCCCTGCGTGTCTCTGCCTGGAAGCAGCGTGCGTGCGCATACGCTGCCAGCGCCGCGTGGAGCCCACCGCAGCGAAGCCTGCGAGGGGCTTGCAGGGCTGTGAAACAGAAACCCCTGGCTTCTGGCTGCACAATGACCATGTGGCTGGAGCTGTACCTCTTCTTCCTCTCTCTCCTCTTCTTCCTCTCTCTTCCTTTCTCCTTCCACCAGCCCACTGCTCCTCGGCCAAACCTGGTCCCACCCGAGTGTCCCCGCGGTCTCAAGGCAGCATCCTGCACACACAGAGGGTCACAGGACACACAGGTGGATGAGGGGGCACAGCCTTGGGCTCAGAGTGTAGCACTGGGATGCAGAGGAGCTGGTTCCAGCTGATGCTGAGTTGTGTTTCTGGTAGCCTTGGCTGATGCCTCCTCAGGGCCAGGGACTGCAGTAGGCAGGTAGCAGCTCTCTGCTGTTGTCCTCTCAGTAGCTCAGGGCAGCCATCTGGCAGTGAATGCCTGGAGGGTCACACTCGTGTCCTTCAGCTCCCCTGGATGCAGTGTGCAGATGGGAGGTGGTCACACTGCTGGTTCTCCTCCACTGACATCCAGGAGCTCTGGCCCCAGGGTCCTGCTGTGCTGGTGGGTGTACAAACACGTATCTGTATCCCTGTCTTCACACAAACAATGGAGAAGGGAAAAGTGGACCTTTGGCAGTGTCCACTTTGCTCTGTGTCACAGCATTGTGTGGGTCTCACTGAAACCCTCCCAGTGCTCCCTGTATTTATTCTGCTAGTTCCATTATGGACCAGAACTGCAGAGTTACCTCCGAGAAGGAGCAGGACAGGACATTAAACTCAGGTCTCCCCTGTCACCTTCCAGTCCCCTCACCAGTGCTGGAGCTGGTGCTGCTGCAGACATGTGGATTCCCTCCTTGGTGACAGCCTGATTTTAGCCGAGGTTTGCAGAAATTTCTGTCCCCTGCTACATGGTGGAGGAAGTGAAACCTTGTTGTCTCAGCTTCAGAGGGGAAATACTGCTGGTGCTGTCCCTGAGACTGCCCATGTTTGGATATTCAGCTTCTCTGGAGGTTTCTTGTTTCACCCTGAGCCACACTGTGACCCCTTCCTTGAATGTCTCGTGGCTTCGTTACACTTGGTGTCTTGTGATTTTCTGTACCTTCCCCATTTACTTTGCATTTACCCAACGGGGAACTGCTCAGGCAAATCTCCATCAAAACACTCTGAGGGAACCTGCAGGAGTGACTGAGTGACACCCCCTCTGCTTTGCTCCTGGTTTGGCCCCGGCACACAGCCCTGATCTGTGTCAGGGAGGTCTGGGAGTTGATGAGAGAGGCAGTTTTAACTCCGTGTCAGCAAGACACCCAAGGGTCAGTTAATTTAAACCCTGCTGGGGATCCTCCCACTGCCAGAGTGCTCCTTGCATGACCAGCTGTGAGGCCAGAAATGTCCTACCAGGCTTTGAGGGAGGGTACCTCAGGTACCATGGCCCATGATCTGACCCTGTGTGTGGCGCAGGGAGCCATCCTGGCTGGCATCCCTTAGGGCTGAGCTGGCTGGGGAGCAGCTGTGGGGGTGAGGAGTGTGAGGAATGCGGTTCCCCTCCTTGAACTCCTTGAACCCTGCCAGCAATGTCGGCCTCAGCACTTCTGGCTGCTGACTGCCGGCCCAGATTAGCCGGTGGCTGCAGTGCCCGAGGCGGGCAGCTGGCATCGGGGTGTCTGCTGCAGGGGGAGGGGGGACACTTCATGTTCCTTCTCCGTGCCTCAGTTTCCCTCCCTCAGAGTGTGGAAGCACAAGGAGGAGCCAGGTTGAACCCCAGGAGAAGAAATTGTTTTGTCCTCCTGGGGTGGCTGCAATACAGAGCACAGCCCCAGACAGCCAGGGCAGCGACTGCCAGGATTTATTTACCTTAATCCTCTCAATCCAGAGCTCCTCTGCAGGGACAGAGCTCAGGGCATACCTGCCTATAAAGCTCTCAGGCAACAGGCACTCAGCAGCTGAGAGGAAGGAAAGACCTGCTGGCCACCTCCCAGCTAGGAATGATTCTGCCAAAACCAACCACCAGGCCCCTCTCCCTTCCTAGCACATTGAGGCAGACGGTCCCTGAGTCAGACTGCAGTGTGGGAGACCTTGAGAAGGGATGGTGAAAGCAGCAGGATCCAAAAACCAGCCACATCTGCAGAACCCCAGCTGCTTCCTGGGAAGGTGTGCAAACCTGGATACACACCACACAGGGAAGCTTTATCTCCCTGAAAAGAAAAACTGTCAGGCCCCAGAGTTTCTCTAAGCCATCTTCCCTGCAAGTTAGAAAGCAAGAGACAACCTCTCTTGGGTGGGAAACCAGACTGGAGACTCGGTGTTACAGATGTTCAGCCTTTCCCAGAACTCCAGACCTTTCCATCAACAGATTCAAGTTGGGCATCTGAGACTAAAAAAATGACCCCTCACATTGAAAAAAATCTGTGCTCAACAAAGAAGGAAACAAGCAAACATGATGGTCATAGGAAATATCTGCCCATCATCAGGATTTACTGCTCAGACTCTGATCACATTTACTCCTCAGAGCTGATCCCTCCCCAGACTGCACCGGGTGACACAAGCTGTGCTTTGTTCCCCCCTACCAAGAACTGACACCTGAGGCTTCTTTCTCCAGAGGTTTCCAAAACGTTATCCAAGGTCCCATACAGTGCTGGGAGCACATGGAGACAAACCCTCTGCTGGTGAACCCTGGAGGCTTTTACTTGCACGGCCCCGATCCCGCTGAGGATGCGGAGGAGGGTACACACAGCGCAGGGCTGTCACCCACCCCCAGCGATGCCGGTGACCAGGGTTTAGGTTTCCATGTGATCCCAGCAGCCTTGTGGGTCTTTAGGGGTGGCTTTTTGGTCTCTAACAGAGGCTGGGCTGCAGGACTATCCTCAGCCTTTGAGCTCTCCTTCATCTGAGCTCTCTTCTGTGCCCATCACCTCTCACTTTGGCCTCAGTAGCCTGCCACACAGGACAGAAGATCCAGCTGGTACTTCTGAAGTTTGATTTTCACCTTCCTTCTCTCTAGTTTCACTGTTTACACCCTGAGTGTGCTCTGTTATTTGGTTCTGCTGCTTACTCCTCTGCCTGCAGGACTCAGTGTGAGAGAGAGGGGGGACAGGGGCTGGTCTCACGCCCTGTGAAATCCCTGCCTCCCTGCAATCGAGCCCCTTTCAGGCTGATGCTGAGACCCATTCCCACCACCAAGGCAGAACAAAGCCACCTTCAAATGACTCCAGTAGAGCCCTGTTGGCTCTATGGCCTCCTCGTGCTGCGTATGACAGGGAACCAGTTCAAAGCGAGCGCAAACCCGCCTGTGCTCCCTGGGTGCAGCTGAAGGGCTGTCACTGGGTCTTCTCAAGGACTGGCTACACCTAGAGGTGCTTTTTCTTAACTGATTTCCCCCACACACACACCTCATCCTTTCTGCAGCCTCCTGTAGATATTCCTAGAGGCAAGATATTTGTGTCCCGGCTCCCAGGGGTTCGCGGCGCGGTGTCTGGGAAAGGAGGGAAGGGCTGGGGAAGTCCCAGTGACCTACATGAGCAAACATCTGGAGTAAGAGCTCCTGCCTCAGCCACTGTTCTAACAGCTGGAGGAGGGGGGCTCAGAGGGGATCGGCTTTTCCTGCTGCAAATGAAATGGGCGGGATTCAGCCAGGATTCTTGGAAAGAGGTGGATTGTAGGATGATACTGGGAAGAGCTAAACGCTGATTAGAAATGCACAGGGAGGACAGACAGACACTGCAAGAGACATTTCCCTCGCTGTTGGTGGCAGCCCATGCAGTGGCTGTTGTTGACACAAGAAATGAGCAACAGCTTTGGGGCTGTGGGAACAGCTGCACACAGTGTCTGCCTCCAAGTCCTCCACGATGAACTTGGGGGATTGAAGGAAGAAGGGAAGAGAGGGAACTGCTGCCATTGTGCAAGGCCACATGGTCAGTTTATCCGTGTCTCTGGCTAGAAAGGTGGTTGCAGCCTTTGAGTTGGCTTCTTTGTTGAAATTCTGTTGGAAAAAAACCACAGGCAACTCCTCTGGTGCTTCCCAAAACTAGGGACAGGAAATAGTGAATGTGGTGGAGTCCTATCAAGAAATCCAAGAAGTAAGACCTCATCTCCATCTGTCTCTCCAGCACCTGAGTGCCTCCAGCCCAGGGCAGACCCAACCCACAGTGACCCTGGCTGGGGCTGGGATAAGCAGATTGCCGGGGATTTGGGCCCGCCAAGCGTCTGTCCTCAGCGGAGGTGCAGAGCTGAGCTCCCTCCTGTCTCAGTTACTGAGTAGAGGAGCCCCCCTGGGGGAGTGGGATGTGAGGATGGTACATTAAAGCCATCCAGGCAAAGGGAGGCTGTAGGAAAGCAAAGGGGAGCAGGCAGAGAGGGGCTGTGTGTTTTCATTTTTGCTCTGAGTGTCCCCCGAGTGACGGCGCCTTCCGCTCAGCCTGTCTGTCACGAGGTGGTACAAGGAGCCTGGCTTCCTCCCCAGCTCAGCCACAGCCTTCACGGCTCTGTCACACCTTTAGGCTGAGGCTCTGTGATACTCACCTCCAGCTGTGTGCCTGTCACACCACAGCTAACACGGGAAGTGTTGGGGAACAGACCTGGGAAAAGCAAGACCTTGTAAAGACTGTGAGGTGGCAACACACCAGCTCTCTAAGGGACAACCGAGAGCGTTTCCACCCATGATGGCCAAGCTCTGGCACTCTCATCCTTCTGGGGACTGTCCCCGAGTCCCCAGGCTGCCAAAGACCCCCAGGGGCCTGGCCAGGCACCCAGCAAAGACAAAGCCAGGCAGTGCCTGGATGAATTCTGCCCCCAAGCCCCTCAGGAGCAGTGGGGGAGAGCAGAACAGTGATCTGGGCCTGGCTGTGCTTCCTCCACCCCCCAGATCAGCTGTCAGCGCTCTGGTAATACCACAGGGTTAAAAATAGGAAGTGTTAATCCTTATCCCTCAAACTTTTGTTGTGCTGTCTCCAGAAAAGCAACAAGCACTGATGTGATTGCCCCTTTCCATCAACAGCTGAAAGTCCACCTCCTCCCAGCATCTCCTGCCTCCGCATAAAGCTCCTCTGAGCAAACAGGGTCCTCTTCTTGCTGCTGGAGTAAATCCTTCTCATCTTGAGGGTCCACAGGCACACACGGTGTGTCTGATCCCCCTGCATCTCCCCTCAGCCTAGCCCAGGGACTTTGGGGGTGGGAGAGGCAGTTGAGTCCCAAAAGAATCCATAACAAAGCAAGGAATGAACCTAGGAGACTGTGATTTTTCCAATTAAGCTTCTAAACGAGCCCCAGTCAAAACTATCTCATTAAAAATCTCTGCTTGCCCCCCCTCACCCCCAAACTGAAGCAGAGCACTCCCCAGCCAGCAGCAGCATTCCTGGGTTTGTGTCTTAAGACCCTTGTGGAATGTCTCATGGCCACACTCCAGAGCAGAGGCTCCATCCCCTTGGAGCAGAGCCCTCTTGCTTCCTCTCCTCGCACCTCCGCTGTCATTTTCATTTTTTGGGGGGTTTTATTGCAGGTAAAAGATGAAAAAAACATCCAGGAAACGTTTGACCTGAGTGATTATGAGAAATGTGAAGAGCTCAGGAAGTCCAAAAGCAGAAGCAAGAAGAACCACAGCAAATTTACCCTCGCCCACTCCAGACAGCCTGGAAACACGGTACCTGCTCCAAGCCTGGGGATGTGGTACAGTAATTGTGGGGGGGAGTGAAACTAGATAAGCCCAAGGTGTGTAGGAGTCCAGATTGTGTCTTGTAGTTTAAAACACATGAATATCCATCAAAAGAGCTGCATGGGAATTTGTCCCAGGAGTGTTTTCTGCCCATGGAAGGTTTAAAAGGGTCAGAATGGGGCAGTGCTACCTAGGAGCAGGACTTTCCACGAGGTCTCAGTTGCCACTGCTGAGAGAGAGCCAGTTGCTAACTGCAAGCTGAGGCACAGATGCACCCACCCACGGCCACACACGTGAGCTGGGTTTACACTACTCATCCTGACTCATTTCAGCAGAGCAAGCTTGCCTGACCCACACTTCACTAAGGGTTGTGTAACACCCTGAAAGGAGAAAAGGGGGGAAAAGGGGCTGCGCTGTTCCCGAGCACCCTGGGCAACAGAGAGAATTGAAGAGGCTGCAGAGGCTAAAACTCTGTTAAGCTTTAAAAAAAAACAACTAAAGATCCAGGATCCTCTATACAAGCCATATTTGCAGAACTGCTCTGCCCTCAGCATGCATCTGACAGGTCAAAGTATGGAAAATCCATCTCCTTCTGTGGGTACTGACTGGAGCTGCTTGTCTGACAGGCTCTGTCAGCATCTGAGGTGGCAACAGATAGATCTCACGGGAGCAGCAGACACCCAGAAAGGCTGCATCATCGTCTGATGAGGGCAAAGTCTAGGCTGGTGTGTGGGAAGGCAAAGAGGGGGAAGGAGGAACTGCAGCCATGAGAGATGTAAGGATGGTACACAGCTCTTTGGGTTGATAAGCTGTGTGCTGCAGGACACTGCAGTCTGCTGGGCAAAGGGCTGCCAGGAAGCAGAGGTGTGCAGAGGCTAAAACTCTGTTAAGCTTTTCAGGTCTGCTTTGCTTTCTGCTGCTAAAGCAAGGCAGATGAAAGGATTGTGTAGCTTTGCTGGGGGCAGGGACAGTGTGAAAGCACATCTGTATGAGTTCAGTCACTGGCACTGGCCTGAATTCTCTCTTTTGTAGGCACCAAATCTGATTTTCCTGGCTGTGAGTCCAGAAGAGAAGGAGTCCTGGATTAATGCCCTCAACTCTGCAATCACACGTGCTAAAAACCGCATCTTAGATGAGGTGAGCAGGGTGCTGAGGGCCAGACCCAGGCTCAGTCTCAGCTTTAATCTTGGGTGAAGATTTGGGACTGCCAGAGACAGCAGCAGTCCCCTCCCTCCCTCTCCATTTCCTATGTAACAGGAGTGCAGAGCCACTGGGGTTTTACAGACTGCACCCAAACACAACCCCAGTCCAGAGAGGGCTCTTCCAAAGTTTGGGAGAATTTGATCCTCCTAGTGCAACTGAATGAAGGAATTAACTGAAAACCAATATAGTCCCAAGCTATCTTCAGAGCACCATCTGTCAGCCCACCCCTGACCATCTTCCTCCTGCCAGCCCCTTCCTGCTCCAAGAGACAGGCCTATTCCCACTCCCTTTGCTGAAGGATGGGGACATATGGGGCATCTAAACTTTGCAGATCCTTTCCTCCTGTTCAAGGGTCAAACCAGGAATGTTTAATCCCTCCTTCTCAGCACTGTGAAACGTATATATTTCTGTCAGGACACGTCAGGCTCTCCATTTAGTGCAAAAGAACCTAACCTAAGTGCTGCATTTAGGCCAGCCCGAGAGCTGAGGCATCAGTGCACTGCAGGACAGGGGCAGGAGAACCCTGGAGCAGCAGAGCCAGGGTGCAAACATGGACACACAATAGCTCATAGCTCTTACAGCTCCCAAAGTGGCGGCATCATTCCCGCATGAAACTCCCAAAGTAACTACTGCAACTGTGTGAACCAGTTTCTACTAGAAAAGCATAACAATAAAATAAAAGAACAAAGAAGCATCAGTTCAGGCTCCTCCTGGAGACCAAGTGCAGGCTTCCAGCCACAGCTGGGCTGACAGAGGCCAGGTTCACTCCAGTACCAGCTGCCCACGTGGTGTGAACGAGAGCTACCTTGAGGCTGTGTCCCTGCCGCCGGGGCTGCGCTTTGAAGGAGCGTTTCGGCGCCGTCTCCCATTAATGCTTCAACTCTTCTTCAGTTCAGATCCCTCAGATCTGTCTCTTCCCCATTCAACTTGCAGCAGTACTGTCAGCCCACTGCTGTGATGCTGTTTGTTCTCGTGGATGGCAACACAACACCCTGTAGAGAAGGAAAACGAAGGTCACAGCCTAGGAGAGACCGAGGAGCAGAATCACAGGGAACAGTGGTTGCTTCAAGGAGAGGCTGTCACTGAAACCTTTACAAACAGATCCACTGGGGCTCTGGAGGAATGGCTGAAGTACATCTGACCCTGGCAAAGCACAGAGGGGAGAGACAAGGGCAGCACTCTAAGCCTCTTTAAGGCTGGATTCCCACAGCCCACTCCCTGCAGATGTCCTTCTGTGCATCCCTGTGAGCACACTGATCAGCAAGTCCCACTTACAGGTCTTGGACCAGTGATGGCCCTTGAGACCAGTATGGTGCTGACAGCACTGGTAGGGTTTACAGACTCAGGCTGTGCTCCCAGTCCTGCCCAGCATGTTGGGAACACACTGCCCTCCTTGTTCCAGCCAGGCACTGGTTTGGTTCTGGTGGTGGTCAGTTTTCTCCTCCCATTTGCACTGTAAACTACAAACTCTGTATCTGAGTTGAGGGCTCACTGTTGGCAAGACTGAGCACTCCTGCCTGACAGCCCAGGATCCTGGCCCAGGGGGAGGTGGGAGAAGTTCACCCTCAGCAGATGGCCAGGTCACAAGAGAAAGGGAACCCTGCAGGAATAAATGATCTGCCTGAGAGCATCTGGCTGGCTACAGCTACCTGAATGGCTCATGTTTCCTGAGTCCTCCCAGGCACTCACCAGTCTTTGTTACCACTTTAGGTCACTGTGGAAGAGGACAGTTACCTCGCCCACCCAACACGTGACAGAGCAAAAATACAGCACTCCCGGCGCCCTCCCACGCGGGGACACCTGATGGCTGTGGTAAGTATAGCAACCCCCTGAGAGCCACTTCACCCAAACACCCTTGTGACAGTTCATAAGCACATGCAAGACCTGGTGTTTGAGCTCTGGCCCAAAGGGGAAATGGTCCTAAGCCCCCTGGCTGTCCTGGGTCATCAGCTCCCTTAGAATCATAGAATCATGGAATGATGAGGGTTGGAAGGGACTCCCAGAGGTCATCTAGTCCAACCTCCCCTGCAAGAAGCAGGGACACCCCAACTAGATCAGGTTGCTCAGGGCCTCATCCAACCTGGCCTTGAACTTCTCCAGTTGTGAAGCACTGGAACAGGTTGCCCAGGGAGGTGGTGGATGCCCCATCCACCACCTCCCTGGGCAACCTGATCCAGTGCTCCACCACTCTCACAGCAAAGAACTTTTTCCTAATATCCAATTTAAATCTCCCTCTATTTTGAAACCATCACCCCTTGTCCTGTCACAACAGGCCCTACTGACCAGACCACTGAACAGGCCCTTCTCACAGACCACTGGGTTGGGCATCCCTCCCTTCTGCAAAGTGGTATCTTGCCACCTCTGACACCTCCTTTCCTGATGCTGAAAATGAAATGCTCCTTCAGGAGGGTATCCAGGCAGCTGGGGACCTCAGCCATGGGTTATCCCAGACACTCAGAAGTGGTGCTCCTGTGACCACACTGCTCTTTCTCTCCTTCTTCAGGCATCTACCTCAACCTCCGATGGCATGCTGACACTAGACCTGATCCAGGAGGAAGACGCCTCTCCAGAGGATCCCAGCACCTGTGAGGAGAGTTTCCGGGTGGACCTGGATAAGTCAGTGGCACATCTCGCTGCTGGCCGCCGCCGGTCCGACTCCGAGAACGTCAAGGCGCCGGAGAAGGGCCGGACGGGGAGTCTGCCGAGGCGGGAGGTGACCTCATGGGAACGATCCGGGCAGCGCAATGACTCCTTTGACAAGGGGACCATGTACACACCGCAGGTCCCCAAAAAGCTCTCGCACTCAGAGAAGAACAAATGTGCCTCCATGGAAGAAATCCTGTCGCGGCGGGACTCTTCCACGCACCGGGCCGTGCTGAGGAGGGGGCTGGAGGCTCAGTTTGCCTCAGCGGAACCGGAGCAGCTGTCCCGGATACAAGAACTGGTTGCACTGAAACTGGAAAAAACTCAGGAACTGCTGACAGAGGTGAAGGGCTATGGGGAAGGCAAGAGAAAGACCAAGGACTCCACCAGCAGCACCACCACCAGCACCACCATCACCTCTTCTTCCTCATCATCTTCCAAGTCGGACTCTGAAAGGATCCTGCAGGAATCAGAGAGGTTGCTGGGGGAGGCTTCCTCCACCTGGAGCCAAGCCAAGAGGGTGCTGCAGGAGATCAAAGAGTTGAGGGACCTGTACAAACAGTTTGAACTGCAGCAGTCGGACTCAAAACCCAAACAGAGCTCACAGTCTCAGTACAGGAAGAGCATGATGTGAAGGCAAGCCTCGGGATTGGGAGGGAGGGACAGGGGTGGGCGGCCTTTTGGTCTTGCTTTTTTTAATTATGATTATTTACAGTGTTCAAAAGCGTGAAAAGGTGCCTGTTCTCACCCAGATTTGCTTCACGAAGCTCGAACCCTTCCTCTCCTCCATCACATCCCTTTAGGAAACAACCCTGTGTTCCAATAAATTCAGTTACATTTATACCTCCTTTTTTAAAGAGCACCCTTTGCACCGCAGGCCCCCAGCTCCTGTCGTGCTTGGAGGATGGAAGAAAGCACCACTTCCCAGAAACTGCCCCTGCATGCCTGGAGCAGCACGTGCAGAACCACGGGGACAGATGCTCCTGCGCTGTACAAGCCCTGGCTTTGCTGCTCTCACACCTGAGCTGTACCCTGCATTACAGCTCCCTGAATAAGAGTCTCGTTCCCTCACTGTCCTCTTGGAAATAAATGGCAAAAAAAAACAAACAAAAAAACCAAACAAAAAACAAAGGTGTCTGTTCCAGCCAATGCCTGGAAGTCCCAGTTATCCAGGAACTGTCTTGAAGACACGTGGAACCTCAGGCTGACCTCAAGCCTCAGGCGAGGCGTCAGAGGTGCTCGCTGGACTGCAGCTAGCGGGGCTCTGTCCTGGCACGGGTCCCTTTGGTGAACTCCTGGGGTCAGCTGCTGTTATTCTTGTGGTACATTTACAGCCCCCTGGAAGGGGGCAGCAGGTATGCAATCCATGTTGGAACTAATCCTGTCTGTCTGTTGATGCTTTACAGAACCCCTGGCGCTGTGCAATGGGAGTTAGCAGCTCTATGTCTTCCTTTCTGTGCAAATAGAGGAACAAAGCCTTCAGTCTAACAGCCCCTAGGGGTTGGGGGGGAGGTGGGGGGAGTATTTTCTGGTTTTTCATTTTTGTTTTTACTTTTTTTTTGTCTTTTCTCCTTCTCTTTTTGCTGAGGGGAAATGGGAGAATCAAAACATCAGGGTTGTGTGTGGAAATCGAGAACCAAAAGTGGTTTTGGTAGGCTTGATTCTGCTCTCTCATGCATGCACAGCCTGGGTTTCTGCAGCACACAGTCCTTGCTCCCTTAAGATCAGAATCAGGCCTACTGAAATGGAAGCTGAGTCTGTAAGAGAGCTCAAATACCCTCATCTCGGTGATGCCAAGCACTTTGCTAAATAGGTGGCTCAGTTTTCATGCCTCTGAGCAGAAAGACAAGAAAGGAGGATGTTAAGATGTCTCACAGGGCTTAAAGTACACCAGTGTGGCAACATCCAACTGGTTTGGGTTTTTTGTTTTGGGTATTTTTTTTGTTTTTTTTTAAAGGAAACCTAATTCCCTTACCTACATTGCAAATAACCCATGAAAATATTAAAACCAACAGAGTTACTTCCTGGTTGCAGTTGGTGTTGTCTATTTTCTTTTTAAGGTTTGGCCTCCCTTGGAAAGGAGGTTGGTTACCAGCACTTGTGTCTGGTCAGCTTTACTGTTCAGTCTCATGTTGCTCATGTATTGTTACCAGTCTCCAGAGAAAGGTCTGATTGGGGTTTTTTTAATTAACCCTTTCTCCCACTTTCCTGTTAGAATTACTGGTAGGATTATTGCCAAGTTTCTGGAAATCCCAGCTTTCTTTTCCTTGCTCCCAACTCTAGCACAGTTTAGCTCTTTGCCCACTCTTCAAGGACAGTTGTTCACCCAAGCTCTTGTCACAGAGCTTGTCCTGGGGTATCCACATCACCCTCCCAGCATTTTTGTTCTTTTCAGGGGTTTTTTCTTACCTTTTCTATCACTTGAAGGATCTTTTTGGATGCCTCAGAGGAAAAAAAATGTAATCCCTAGAAGAGAGTGAAAAAGAATGCATGTCAGCCACTCTGATATGCCCCTTCCCGTTCAACTCTTTGATTGAATGAGAGAAATATGCAAATATTTTCCAGATGTGACATTCAGCATTCCAATTAGACTTGTTTTCAAAATAAGAAAGCTAGTTTAAAAGCCTGGAGGTCTGAGTTGCACTCAGTTGGGAGGGATGTGTCTTGTGAGTGGCCTGCTGGTCTGCTGTCACACTGGAAGTGTGAAAATACACCCGGTCCCGGCTGCGCGGGGGCATTCAGTGAGCTCCAGTCTTCCTTAAGCAACGAGGTGCTATGAAAACTGGTTGGTTAACAGGGTCATGACAGTGGCAGGGGCAGGGACAAGACACTGAGCCATCACCCCAAAGAGGTGACTGTTATTTTGTGAGACAGGGGTTACAGGGTGTCTTTATTTCACTGCTGCCTCCGCAGGATTATGGAACTAACATCTGATGTCTGGACACAGAGGTGCCATCGTTAGGTCCCTGAGAGCCAGGAAAAGGGATGCATTACACACCTAGAGCTGGGCAGAAAGACCAGAAGGACCATTTTTGCTCTCCAGACTGACCCACACAAGCCTTTTATTAACTAGAACACAATAAAATTTGGATGAAAGGGTGGAGCTGACTAGTTAGGAAGACACAACTTCCTCGGACAAACTGCAGTTCTCATCCCAATAAAACCCAGGAGGTGATTTCCTGCAAACCTCAAGGGCCAGGCTTGATGCAGACAAGTTTGTTTCCCTTTGGATGACAAAGAGCTGCCAGGGTGCTCAGCCACAGTGTGACAATAGGAGCAGTGGCTTTTCCACTCCCAAGGCAGTGACCTTGCCCTAGAAAATGTCCAGCTCTCCCAGTGTTCGTGTCTTACCCCAGTCTGTTCTCCTCCACCCCTATAAAGATTTGCTGGTTGGAAATTGTCTTTCAGAATACCTTCCCTTTCAGAAAGCATCACTGCTGATGGGGCTCAGGGAAAGGGAACAGCTAAAGACTAAAAAACCCCTTGAGTTTTCAGAGTAGAAAACCTCTATTTTTCACCTGGGAATATTTTTGTATTACACCAAATATGTGAAATTTTCCTTAAAAATCTCTCCAAGTCAAAATAAAACATTTTGCTTTACCAACTGCCCCCTTTCAAGAAGCCAGACACTCTATTTTTTTTTTTCCCATGGGCAATTTTTACCCTGTTTTCATTCAAAACAACTAGTTGAACAACTTGTAGAATTCTTCACAGGAGAGGAATGCCAGGCTCCAAATGGGTCTGATTATCGAGCTGTGAAAAAGTCAACCCCGGGCTCAGCCTCCGTGCTGTAAATTACTAGGTCATGGCTTCAAGACCCAGGCAGGCAGAGGAGCCAGAGCAGAGGGCTGTGTGTATTATTAAATCCTTCACAAAAATATCTAGAAACTCATTCCTGCCTTAGGAGCCTCTGATTTGAGTCACTGCACAAATTGGATGGAAATATTCTCTCCCCCCTTCTCCCACATGGGCTATAATTCAGGCCTCTTTTTTGTCTTTTTTAATTCATTTTAAATTTTGCAAAGTTCTCCCCTCTGTCAATCCCACTGCTGGGATTAGAGACAAAAAGCCAATTACATTCTAGAATGGCATGTGTGTGGCAAACATGCCAGTCACGTTAGCAGGGCTGCTCCTTCCCAAGGGCAGGGAGAAGAGGGTTGAGATTCTCCTCCCACCCATCAGTCATCGAGAGGTGATTCTCTATGTGCTGTAGGGCACTGAACACACAGCAGTTCTCACCTTCATTTTCTTTACTGAGCAACATTTGAAAGGACCAAGTACAAATTTTGGGTTTTTTTTTTTTGTTAAAAAAAAAATCACAACCTACAAACTTCAATAATAAAAGTGATTCAGCTGGAATTGCAGCGATTCTCTGCAGTGTCTCCTCAGCATCCCCACACCGAGGAAGCTGTTCACAGCAGGGAGGATGGGCTGCCAGGGTAACTCCTTCCAGCCCAGCTCCCTAATGCCCTGGGGGGACCTTGCACCAGGGATGGGGAGGAATTTAGGATGCTGTGATACAAAGGGCTCTTCCTCGTGAATGGATTTGCAGTTTGGCTTCGGGAGCCTGCTTGGGTTCTAGCATGGAAGTCAAACAGAAAACATGCCTGAACACTGAAGAGCTTCACAGTGGCCAAGAAGGAAGTTCTGCTGCTCCCCAAGGGCTGGCTTGTGGCTGCCTCCTCCCCTGGACAACTTCCACACGGAAGGTTGGAGCTTCAGTCCTGCACTTTGCAACCTGAGACACCTCCCAGCCAGCTCTGAGACATCAAGCTCAAAGCCATGGTGGTAATCTCAGCCCCCAAACTCTCTGGGAGTGTTGCTGCTGTTGTCTAAAAGCCCCTCAGAATTGCTCTGGGTGCTGGGCAGCAATTCTTCAGGAAGATCAGATATTCACATGTGAATAAAACAGAGTTCCTTTATTCCTGGTCTCTACACAACATGATGGAGGGCAGAGGCCACCTGGCAGACAAGAGCTTTTGTATTTTGCTTTGATACCTACCCAGTGCTTAAATCTTTCCCTCCCATCTCCTTTCCTCTTGCCACAGCTGCCCTGGCCTCTCCACAGAAGATCTGTCACCACGGATGGCCGTGTCTCCCTGTGCCCACAGGCCCCTGTCACCCGGCTGTACCCCAGCACCCCGCAGCCGGCCCCACGGAGAAGAAATCACGGCGGCTCAGCGGGCCCACCCCACGCGAGCACACGCCTGGGATGCTCCACACACAGCAAGGAAACACGTGTGCAAGGGGAACAGGCAGAGTCAAACACGAGCACATCGTTCTTTCTAACTGCAGCTCAAGAATTTGAAGAGCAAGATCCCTTTCTGCATCCTGCACTGCATCCATGGGCCTAGAGGGGGGGGATTCTCCCC
>VXBZ01004146.1:13039-37456 GCA_013399135.1 Heliornis fulica | reverse complement strand
AGGGCCTGTTCTCCAGACCCTTCCCCAGCTCCCTCAGCCTCCTCGTAGGGCCTGTTCTCCAGACCCTTCCCCAGCCTCATTGCCCTTCTCTGGACGTGCTCCAGCACCTCAATGTCCTTCTTGAAGCAACATGCATAGGCAGATCTGCTCACTGCTCTGTGTCACACTATGGCTTCTCCCCAGTCCAGGACCTCAGGTCCCTGATACACCCGGTTGGTTTCAGCTCAGACACATCAGCAGCGGGTTTGGGCACCTGCGGTGGCAGCAGGAACCATGGTCTAGGGCACAAACTGCTAGGCCCTTCTGCAACACACATCTGTGGGCTAAACACTAACCACAGACCAAACACATCTGCAACGGGTCCAGCTGCACCAGAGAGCTGCCTGATGCTTTGTGACAGGAAAACCTTTGCAAGCACAGGGTGCAGGACTTGTTTGGGTAAAAACCTTCAGAAATTCAAACACTGTTCCAAGACAACTGAGAAGTCAGAAAAACAGGCTGGATGGATATTTCTTCTGTGCTTCTTGCAGCAGGCCTGAAGAAACAGCTCTCTTGTTTTCCAAGGCTCTGTGTTGTCTCATGCAGAACTTAGGAAAGCAGAAGCAGTAACTTGAAAAATAACTGACAGCTGTCTCTGCTGGGCTGGTGAAATAACAGACATTACAAACCCTCTGAGATGGGCAGACAGGCTTAAAGGAAGAGTCAATACAGAATTCCTTCTGTCTGCTGATGTCTCCAGCTTTTTGGGAATCTCATTTAGTTGCATGACTCCAGGAGCCTGACAGTTTAGGGAAAACACCAAAAATGAAGGTTGTTGGCAAGATGGAATATTGCTGCAACCCTTTTCCTTAGTTTCTAATCTTCATTTTTTACCACTTCTGTGGTTTTGTTTCAGAATCTAATTCCTCAAATCTCTTATACTTCTGCTTGACCTACAAATCACTTTAGCTTCCCAAAGTATCTGCAAAGTGTCTGCAGACATTCCTTCTGGACTTTACATCCCAGAAAATCTCACCATCCCATCACCACCCTCAGCTCCCCTTCCTGCCCTCATTCTGGCATCTGATCACCTCTCCTTACCCCTTGCTAGTTTTTTTTTCCACCTCTGTTTCTCTGCTCCCTCCCAGCCAGCCCCTTTGATGGCATTTCCAAAGACACTGGCCTGTTGCAGTGAACCCTAATGGAGCTTCCAAGCCAAGGAGAGCACAGACAGCGCTTTGTGCACCGCGCACCGGGCTTTGTGGGTCTATCCATGCGGGAATAACTCTGCACAAAGAGGCCATGCTTGGCCAACAGAGGAGCAGCAAGCCTGCCATTCCCAGAAAGGGCTGGCTGTCAATTATGTTGGTTCTGGAGACAAAAAAATTGTAGCATTATTAAGACTGAAGAGCACCCTGGCAGAAAGGCACAGAATAAAACCCAACTTTGAAGCCTGCTAATGGCCAAGAAATCTTGCTTATGCACAACTCTGCACAACTGGGCCTTGAAAACACGTGCAGGATGAGGAGGGGGGTGGCTAAGAAGGGGTAGTTCTCAAGACACTTCACAGGGATCAGATTGGGCCCTGGAATCTTAGTTAAGATATGGGCAAAAGTGTCTCCTATAAAAATAGCTGCAATTTGCTTGACAAATGCCGCTGAGTGTGAGTGTTTTGCTTGTCAGCTGCCGCTCTGCAGGCAGTGAGCTCGTGTCCCTTCAGCCTCTCTCCTGTTTCTCCATCTCAGCACACTCCACCTCCCAGCCAAATAAGGAGAAGCAGCATGAGGAAGCCCAGCTGTGTGCAGGCCCCCATGCACCCACCCAGCCAAGCAGCTGAACCAAAGTGGCTTTTTTTGGTTATTTCCCTGGCTCAAAGGCAGGCAAATCTCCCTCTCCCCAGTAACTCAAAACCAGTGGCTCCTCTCAATGACTCCTTAAAGATATTTCATTATCCAGGCCCCACCATCCTCCTCTACCAGCCTCACCCAACTCTCCAAAGCCTGTTTGTTGCATTTAAACAATTCAGTTTTAGCAGCAAGCGTCTACTCTGGCCCCACAGCAGGTCTGCAGCAAGGAGTGTTGTACAGGGATGTTCTGCTCAGCATCAGGTGATGCCCTTCTAGCTTTCAGAGATGCTATTCAAAGCAGAGACCCTGGCAGAATGGGGGGAGAACAGCAAGCTTGGAAGTTGGATTTTCAGCCATGCAGTGCTTAGATATTCAGTGAATGGAAACTATCTTCATCTCATGATTCTTCAGCTGTCAACAAGCTGGAGGGCGGGGTACTGAAGACTTTCCAAGGCTTTTAAAACAATGACAAATAAAGTGAATTTTCAGTTTATTTTTCCGCAGAACAAATTGGCCTTTTGTCAAATGAGGCAAATCCAACATATTTCAGTTTTGCAGTTCTGTTACAGAGCCTCAAGAGACTTGTAGTTCATTTGCTTTGCAGTCTCCTCTTGGGCTGGGAGTCCCACGCAAGCTCCATCCCTCGCACTGCCTTGTGGTGGGTCTTTTTTGGAGATGGGAAGGCAGCCTCGGAGCTGTGGCTCATAAATCATTTGTACACTGTCCTATTTTTTTCTTGAAAGAAGAAAACAGAGAAAAGAATTTATCTGAAAGTCTTAGGGTGGTTGTTCTATCAGGATCCTCTTCCAGCACACACATGACCTTCTCCTTCCCCTTAGGAAGGGAAGGACAGAAGGAATCTGGTCCCCTGAGGTAAGAAAAAACCCCTGAGGTTATGGTGAGAAATTTTGATGGCTTGTTGGTCTCGAGCATCAAGACATGAGGCTCTCTGGTGTGAGATAGGAATGTGACAATCTCGCTTCTGCCAGGGATGTTGGGAATGTCTGGCCACCACTCTGGTGACTTTGTTTCACACCAATGCTCAAACACTCCATCTCCACACAGAACAGTCACTACTAACTTATATCCTGGTGGAATTAACAGTCTGTCCCGTGTGTTATTTCCCGAGGTTGTTAACGCCCTTCCGAATCGGTAACTCAAAGCAAGTGTAACAGGGCAGATAAAGAGAACAGCTGCAAACATTTCTGAGTTACTGCAAGGCCTCTTTAAAGCAGAAGACGACTATTAAGAGGCTTTTGGTGGATATAAATAGAATTTACACACAGTTGGAGGTAACTTTTACACTGCTGGAGTGAGGTAAAGGATTTCAGTATAAAGAAGAAATAGGCCACAGTGGTCCACAACCTGGAATTACATCTTAGGAAAGCAGCTCACAGTAATAAAGTCCTGGTGGATAAAGTTGTATTTCTCCAGCAGTTTCCAGTCTTGGAGCCCTCCACTGCATTAAGAGGGAAAGAAAAGAGATGGAGAAAGGGAGAACAAGAAATAAAGGAAAAGGAAACAGAAAAGGAAAAGCCCCTAAACCCTGGGATGGAGCACAAACAATTGTGACTCATGCCAGAGGGTTCTCAGGCTGGTGAGGTGGGTGGATAAAGGCAGTTTCCTGACACAGCTGACGGTTCCAGCTGCACAGAAGCATTCCTCGGAGTTACTGATGACGTGAACTGCAGCAGTTGTGGCTTATTTTTATCTCTAATAAGGAAATGCTTTGGAAAGATAAGGTGAGATCTATTTCTGGCAGTCTGCAGAAGATGGAAAGCTATAGGCACTAATGGGTAGATAATTCATTTGATGTACACTTAGAATAAAATGAGTGGGATTCCAATGCAGACTGTTATATTATGGGAGCTGGGTGGGTGTTTTTCTGGACACTTGTCACACAGTCACCCATGCTGGAGCAGAGGGTGGCCTGGACCTACACTGACACTCACCTGCAGGACTGTGTGCATGTCACCCCGAACTAGTCAGACTGTTTAACTTCAGCAATCAAACAGTCATCTGACATACCCATTCACCCACTGACCACAGAGGGGGTGTTGACAAACAGGGAAAGTTATCAACCAGGTCGACAACTTGCTGAAATCACCTGCTCAGAGAATGCCAGGGGTTTGCTGCCTGTTAAGTGCATATAAATGAGAGCTACCTGACACAGAGAAAAGCTCGCAGCAGAACGGGATGCACTTACACTGAACTCATCACAACACTCCATTTTCCAGTAAATTCTGTGAAAATCTGAGACTGTTTTGAAACTGTAGAGTATCATGAAGACAGTTTTATTTCTGCATGCTTTCTGCTTCAAGGGAAGTAGGTCTATAGGAAAACCTTCCAAAGCAGGTAGGACTCTGTTTATCTTGGATAGCTCAAGTCTTTATGCTTTGTTACTCAGAGTAGTCTCTTACTAACGGAAAGCACGGTGCTTCTAACCTTGGAGTGCTGGAGTACTGAAATCCCCTTCCAAGTCCCAAGAGGGAGAGGAAAAAATTAGAAAACAGTTTGACCTACATTCACAAGAATAATTATTGACTTAACAAGTTCCAACCAGTTTTTCAAATTAAAGCTCAGCAGGAATAGACCCACTTCCAGATTCGAAGGTATTTTCTCTTTAAGGCTCCTTCCCAGCTTCCGAGATTCTACCTGATCCCAAACCAAGACATGGGCCTATGATATTAATGCTATTAAATGCTATGATATTAATGCTATGATATTAATGCTATAAAATGCTATTAATGATACATCTGATCCTACCTTAGGCCAGACAAATGGATTGGGTGATTTACCGTCACTAATTCCTAATTTTGATTCTGTAATTAATTAATTGTAGCTATTTTTTAATAATAATCTCTGTTAATCAATATACAGAGAGCTTTTCTCCCTAAACACTTGCCTTGGACAGGCATTTGTTTCCTAATCTTTCACCTCAAGATACCAACCTTACAGATACAGATCCAGGGGAACTTCCCTGTTCAACACAGTACTTAAACAGATGCTTAATTCATCATGAGCTTAAGTGCTTTCCTGAATTAGGGCTACCAAGAAGGAAACAATATTGTACTCAAAGAACAACTAATTAATCCCCTGATTATTTTGCCATTACTGGTCTGGTTTAGGTTGTAAACTTAATTTAATTTTTTAATTTAAGGGACAGGTGATTGAAAGTGACAGAGATTGGGTTAGGATCCATATTTTTATTAGTAGTTTTTATGTGCAAACGCAGACAGGTTCATTTTTCCATCAAGGAAAAATGCTGCTCAGTCCTATTTATTATTATACAATGTCTGTTGTGCAAAAGGGACAGGAGACAGAACTTCATACAGCAGCTCAGGGCTAAGACAGACAGCAGGTAAGTGATAATGTGTATCCATGCAGAAAAGAGCTGTTAGTGAGTGTCCAGGAAAGAGATAACACAAATGCTAAGAGAACCACTGAACATTTTAAATCCAGCCTCTAAAAAAGTCAGGTGCTACTGTATCACTTCTGGGGTATGAAGTGAGGATGACTTAGGTAATGTCACCAAAATGAATGGCAACAAAAGGGCTCAAACCTTAGTTTTAAGCAAGTGACCACACCATGGTTTCGCTCTGACATCAAAGAAAGCCTCATATATAAGTATTTTTTTAAAAAATCTTATTCACAAATCAAGTTTTATCCATGATCTCAACTCTGCAATGGGAGCTAAAGCCAGATCTGATTGAGCTGCTATCCTCAAGTCCTTGGGCACAGTCAGTGGGGTTTGAAAGTAGGCTGAAAGCAGAGAGGATTCTGGAGATTGTATCTCGATGGTGCTACTAACAAACTGACCCTTTTTGCAGTTCCTCTGCATCTTCCAAACAAGCCACCTGTCAGACAGACCATCCACAAGATGTTTAATCCCTTATTAGGCTCTAATGGGCCTGGGCTGAATTAATTCCACAGGTAAAAGTCATTATGCAGCTTCTCCTCAGATACGAGCACCCCTAATGTGACAGCAAGTTATAGAGCAGGAACTAGTCTAGAGAAGACCCAAAGCCAAAACAGACCAGGACTTTAGAGAAAAGTGTGAGACTTCTTCCATATCTGGCCACCTCAGTGACACTTTTACAAGTACTTTACACAGGAGAGAAACACACTTTGCATACACTGGTTCTTGTTATAAAGGGCTGCTTGCCTAGTCCAGGTTATTCCACTTGATCTGGTTTTGATACCAGGCAGAACAAGTGTTTTTCATTAGAAACATTTCCACAAATCACAATATTTAACAGTATTAGCTGGTCAAAGGTCTCCTCAATTAGCCCTTTGAGGATGCTTTGTGTAAGCTTTGTAGACTGGCTGCTTTGAACATTTTTTCCTACTTGCTGTTATCTGTTACTAATGAGCTGGAAAATAGTGCCTGGTCGTTATAGGATTCTGTCCCATAATCCTTGATTCTTTCCAAACTCCAGTGAGAAATATTTATTAAAAATTTCTGGCTTTTTCTGAATAATTATCAACAGTGTTAGTCTCTCCATCTATTAAAAGTTCTGGACTATTACCAGGATTTCTTTTCTCTAAATGCAATTTAAATAAACCTTATTTTTCTCCTTAAAACTGACAACCAGGAAATTCCTGTCTTAAATTGCCTTTTTTCCCTTCTGTATTTCATGCACTTCATAAAATTAACTCATGCCAATTGCTCTCCATCCCTCCATCTCTTCACTTCTATTTGTTACATATTGCTTCTCTGTTCTAATTGCTGCCTTTGCACTGAGCCTGTGCCAGATGGACTCTCTTGAAGGAGGAATTACAGCTCTCTGGCAACTTAATGCAGCCTTTTTACAGACTCACCCATGTTAATTTGTGTCTTTCCACGTGAAACCCTTTGCTGTCAGTTTTGACTCACAGTTTCCTTCATCTTCTGGAAATTGTTCCTGTAGCAGGACATCACATGGTGCTGCATTACTGATTGGGATGGTCCTGTTTGCCTGTATTCAATGTCACCAGGTCACACTCCTGGCTGTTTCACTGGCTTTGGCTTTGTCACCTGTTTTCCCACTCCCCCCTTTCAGTTTCCTTCTCGTCCTTTATTCCCTAGATGGGATCTGGGGGAACCCTGGGTGTTTTCTGCACCTCCCATCCAAATTTGTTTTGGAGCACAAGTCAAAGAGATTCCTCTCTGGCTCTTGCATTCCTCTCAGGAAAGCAAACTGGTGAAAAAGCAGAGCTACAGATAGATATAGGTTTAAAGATACACAGATGATATAGATACACACACACATATGTACAAATATATCTCATATGTATATTTTTCCATATATATGTGATTCAGGAAGAGCAGACACTAAAGGGCTAGTGGACCTGTAAGAAGAGATGCACTGACAGCCTGGAAGCCTGGCTCCTGCCATCAAGTGTGTCTGTTTTCAGGCACTGGAGCCCACGGTGTGAACTGTGTGACAAGCGTTCAGCGCGAAGCCGTCGGCATTTCAAAAATGCTTCCGGTCCACCGGGGTGACACCAAGCTCCAGAAACACAGCTCAGAGCCAGCAGCTCCAGTTATTCATTCCTCAGTAACTTCACCAGAGAAACTCCATCTCAGTGTCCCAGTTTCCTCTGTATGAAGATAATAATCCCTCATCCACCTCTAAAGGATGCGGTGGGATTGATTAAGCAGCAGTCGATGCACGACACGTCCGCTCCGAAGGCACAGCCTGTTAACTAGCAGAGCTGTTCAGGGGAGTTCCTAATAAGTCTCAGAGCATCTCCTCCACCCTGGCACTGGCATTCTTCCCCTTCACATGAGGTCAGAGGTGGTGTTTTGACACTTCTGCTGTTTCTCGTGACATCTGGTACAGAAAAGGTGAAGAACTGTAGAAGAGCATTGTACTTTTGGAAATGTTTACAGCAGCGTGACACAAGAATGGGAAATCATCTCTCTATGTGCAGACATATCTATTTTGTTTGACTTTATAAAATATCCCAGAGGGACCAAAAACTATAGTGAGCCTTCCATGGCATTAATTTTTAATTTTTTTAAGCAACTCTTTTGCTCTGTTTTGAAACAACTCCTCCCTCCTCAGAGGGAAGACAGATTTTTTTTTTAAAAAAGAAAACCTTTGTAACTTTTCTGAATGTTTGGGAGAGGTCAGACAAGCCAGAGTTCAAAGTGCTGGAGATCAGACCCTCGTGCCAACGGAGGCTAGGGAGTTATGCATGTAAATGATCCCTGCTTCTTCCAAAACCCTTCCCTTCAGGCTGACAGAAAGGAGACATTTCATAGTGCTGTGGCTAGAATAAAGAGTTCATACATGCATGACAGGCAGACAGAGGGTATTATTCAGAGCTGTAAGAATTAGTGGCTTACAGTCTGTTATTGAACAGTATGCAAAGGACTGGCATTAACTGGAACTATCCAGCAGAGATGGGGACATAATTATTTAGAGGACTAAACTCACTACAGATGGACTTAGTCATGGCAAACACACAGTGTAACTATCTAAAGAGGAAAAATGCAAATGCCCTAGGAGGGAATTACTATTTTGAAGGATGCAGATAGCCTCTGGCTATGAAGTGGCAGAATGACTCTTTCCATCCCTGGGGAGCCTCAAGAGTGCTAACTTTAACGTTTTTCTGCTAAATCTGCTCACCTTGTGCTGTGCACCTGCCAACCTCACAAGCCTGAGGGATCCAGCAAGGGGGTTTGTCTGGCTGGAAGAAAATCAGTGTGACAGTGACAATGGGTGCTGTGAGTATCACCCATAGGGTGGTGACTTGCCCAGAGATGCCTCACAAGGCAGCTTGTGAGTTGGTGGGATACAGTGACACAGGTGGGCAGGCAGACACAACAGAGGACTTGAGAATTTGCATAATGGTTTGTCCTCCTGTTCTTGACAGCCATGTCATTGTATGGCTACACCCTAAAGATGAGTATCTTTATCAGAGATCTTAGATCCAGTAGCTGGGGAAGCTGACAGTGGGGAAAGAGCAGAGACAGTCAGACAGTATCTCAGCTGAGAGGTGCTCCAGGAAAAGATGGTGCTTCACCTTTCCCAACCAGAGTTCCAATTCATGAGCAGATGGCTCTGCTAGATCCCTCTATATTCTCAATATTCATAAACGGGCTGAGGAAATCACGATTTTCATTGAAATGCTTTCAACACCAGCTGAAGTCCTGTGGCTAACAGCTTTATAGCCAAGAATATCTTCCTTTCCTCATTAAACTGCTGATCCTTAAGACATGCATAACTTCAGTTGCATCTAGTCCCCTAGCAATGTAACTTAGCCTCTCCTCTCTTTAAAATGGAAGACTCATGAACTCCATGCTATGAGTAGTCCTGCAGCTGCCCCTGCCTCCTGGGCAGACTGTGTGCTCCCCAGAACATGCAGGATCTTCCCCATCTTACTGTGCTTGGCAGTCAGCTTGCACCCCAAGGGACAGACCTTTGCAGAGTGCAAATACACACCAAACCTGAGTTAGCAGGCCAGGAGCAGGGGCTTCCTTCATCTCTACAAGGTCTTCCCAGCACCTCATTAGTGCCTATTGTTGTAACACCCAAACAAATCTCAGCAGGGAGGAACATCCTGACAATGCTGAGTGTGGAGACTGAGCGTGTGAGATTGAGAAGTAGCAGTGCCTAAAGGTTAGAGCCAGTGACTGGGAGGCAAGCCTGGTTACATTCCTGTTGATGCTGCAACATAAGCAAGTCACTTGATTTCTTCAGAACAGCCTCCCACTTCCTGTGAGCCAAGTGTTCTTCCTTCCATCCCACTTACTGCTATATATAACCTCAGCACTCTCTACCTCTTTCTGCAGTCCAGTCTGGGAGTCACGCTTCCCTGAAATCATGAGATGGAGTTCAAAATCATGCAGGACCTCAGGAAAGCATGGGCTGAGTGCCCACTCTTAGCTGCTTGCTTTCTGATCCTTCCTCACAGGTCACTTTTTGTTTTCAGGAACGTGAAATGGTAAAGTTCTATAAACAAAACACCTGATTTGTAACATTTGGCCTCTGTTTATCAAATGTATCATTAGGAAAATCAGTTTATCCTTCTTGTATCTAGTAAGATAAGCAAATTTGCCTTCTGCCATCTGCTTTCAGTAAAGAGTTAACCTGCCAGCTAGTCAACATGAGGCAGAAGCACAAACAAATATGACTGCATGCTCTCTGCAAAATAATGACTGTTAGCACAAGCCTCCTCATCTATTATGTAACAGGAAAGTTAATTTCTCTAGGAATTCAGTCCTGACCAGAGACCTGTCACTGAGTATAAATTCTGCTTATTGATCACTGCAAGGACTGCAGCCACTTCTGGAATGAAACCTGGTAGCTTTTCAATCCCACACAGCACATCCCACGCTGGTGAAGGGTGGACAGGTCCTGTCTCTCTTTAGCAAACTGACTGTGATCCAGGGAACCAGATCAACTAGTGGATTTGTGCTATTTCCTTGGCCAGACCAGGACCACCAATCCTTTGCTTCCCAGAACAGGAACATAATCAGCTGGAACTAGAGGAGGACTCTCAGTGAATCAGTCAGCAGCCTGCTCCATGACACAGTGCTTCTGTGTGTATCCTGACTGACTTCTGTGGACACCTGGACTAATGACAAACAGCTTCTGGTTTGCTCTCAGCTGTTACTAGGTTATCTTTCCCATGAATCCTGCTTATTTCCTCAACTACTGACCCATCCATCTTTTTTTGTTGGCCTCCATTATATGGTATCTGGCCCTTCACACTTTTCATACAGAAGTACCTTCTTACAATTTATCTTTTTAACTAAAGACAGTACTTTGGTGGGCATGGGTAATTCTACAATGTTTGCCAAGTAGAATCTGAGAACTAAAGAATTCATCAAGGCAAATTCAGGTAGCTGGCACCTAAGTACTACTACTGCTACAACTACTGCTGCTACTACAAGATTGCACTACTACTGAAAAAAATGGCAAAGAATGGGAAAATGTAGAAAAAACAGTATAATTCCTAGCAAGACTGTATGTATCTGGGATTTTCATGTGAATTATATCATTATTAAGCTCTGACTTCTTTCCTGAGTAGAAAAGATTGCTTTTTATCATGGGGGAAACTGAGTTGTAGAGCTAGGGAATGTCTTACTTGGATCATTAGCAAAGCCAGAGCAGAATGAGAACCCTGGGTACCCATTCATAAACAAGGTCACAAGCTCCCACTGAAAGGATTACACTTGAACTCTCTAAAACAACCATATGAACTCTAGCACAGCAGAGGTGGAACCAAACAGACTGGAGAGCAAGGGCCAGAGGCTCCCACACTCCAGCAAACGGGAGCATCTGCTGCAAGGAATGGAGCTGAGAGAGCCTTGTTACACAAAATGGGGGTGACAGTTTAAGTAGGTGCATTTAAAAATCTAAAATAAAATGTATGTATCATCACTCAACAGTTTTCCTCTGACAATTCAACCTTCTAGTGACCCAAAATTTTTGCTGTTGTAGTTTTCCTCCTGCTCACAGACAGCTTGTGACCTTGTTTATTCTTTAGTTTTAGAAACGTCACTGTATTTTAAGATGCCTTGAAAACAACTTCCCCTTTTACAGTGCATTCTATAGTTTTCCATCCTTTTCTCTCTGCTTAGTGGTTGAGAAATGTTTCCATTACAAAGAAAACTGCCAGCCTTAAATCACAATATAATTGCTTGTTTTTAAGAACAACCTTCACAAATGCAGAGGAAAGAAAAAGGAGAAGGTATTTAGTGATATGAAACTCATCATACCGAAATTCTTGTCATTTCAGATGAACCTGAATAATTATCTGCCTACAAAAGTTTCTGTTCAATGGAGTGTGTGAAATGGCTTCCAATAAACTTCCAATACACAAAAACAATTCAGTGACCACATGGCACAAAGGCAGAGAAATTCTGCACCTAAAGTGGTACATTTAAGCCAGAACCACGGTTCAAATGCTGACTCTGCCAGTTCCACAGTGTGTGACTTGGGATGAGTCACCCTGCATTGTGTGCCACTTACCCTGATGCAAAGGGCAAGCATGAGATCTCCACTCTCAAAATAGAGAGAAGCTGCTACACCCTTGTGATTCACAGCAGGTGATCTGCACCTTCATATGCTCCATGACAAGAATTCCTGCATAAAGGAAGTTGATGCTTATGTATAGGAACAGCTACAGGATAGGAGGGGGCACATTATTAATTAACCAACAATGAAAGTGATTGTGAGGAAGTATGAATTGGCACAAAACAGTCCCAAAGAACATCTTGTCTCATTTAAAGGGAAAATAAAAACTAAAGGTGCCAATTTAGATCAAGAGAGTAGAAGGGAGACTCTTCAAATTGGAACAGACCAGGTGCTTGCTACAGGGTAGAGCAATGAGGGTGCCAGAGAGAAAGGAACTGGATAAGAAGGATTGTGAACATATTTACAGCCATCTGGCACCCTCTAATTATCCAAATGACGAGGCTGCCTGAGTGCTCACCAAAATGTGGAGAGTGAGGGGAGGAAGGAGTTTGTTTGGGCAGAGGATCTTGAGTGCTTCATGCTTTCAACGTATGTTTTTTGGAAATGTTTTGTATCACTTACAAGATTATTTATATTACTGGAGATGCAGGAAAATGATACCAGAAGGAAATGGAAGGGCTACTCCTTCTGGAGTTTTCCTTCCAGGTTTCTAAAAATCAAGTCAAGGGGGAGAAAACATAACAGTTTCCTGGGATTCAGCATTAGGGATCAGAACCAATGAGGAAAGCAGGATTCCTTCTCATCTTAATATTCCCAGTGAGCCCGAACTTCTATACAGCATTTTACACCTCACACCTTCTCACTATACCCTTTTGTGCATAATTTGAGTAAATTCTGGGGTGTTGCAATGCAGTTCTGTTGTTTTGTCTCATCCCCTTTCTGTTACAGTTCCTGTCTTGCCTTCTCTTTATTTGGCCATTTATGGGATGCTGACAGAAATGCTGAGCCAAAGCATTTCCATTTCCTCAATTTTGACTTGGTTTTTCGACTAATTTTTAGAAAATAAAAATATTTTTCATTTTTCATTCCTCTGATTTGATTCATTCTTCCTTCATCCAATTTTTGTGTCCAGCTGGTGTGTTTCAACATCAACTTTCACCACTATGATCCAACTGCTTGTGAGCACAAGGTATTTTCAGTTATTCCAGGCTAAAGCCCTGTTCAGCCTGAAGCCCACCCTTTGCTTTATGTGGATTTTAGCGTGGAGAACTTTGACACCAACCTGCCTCCACCCTGCCCTTCCTGCATGAAGGTGAATGAAAAGTTGTCCTGCTCTGCCCTCTTATGATGGTATCACATTTCCAGCTGTTGTTTTATTAAATTTGGCCTGTCTGCAGCACCAAGACAAGATTTCAAGTTAAAATATGACAGCTATACAGATTCTACAGCCTACATGACTACCTTAACTGTACTGAGTTGAAATATCAAGATAGGCATTTTTGTGTTGCTCATTTTTTTCTTCTCCTTTTCCAAATTTTCTTTTTAACCAAATATTTAAATATTTTACATCAGTGTGTTTACACCATGAAAACTGAAGCATTGCAAAAGACCTGCATAAGTCCACACAGTACAATACAGAGGGCACATTAAGGTTATGCCAGGACCAAATACACCCATCTGGCCCCAAATTCCTCACTCTGAGGGTTTCTACCCCAATTCTGTTCTGATTAGCATTAATCTCGGCAAGGCCCAAGCCAGCCCTGTCTACCTGCAGGGTACACATTAAGTTTGATTGCAAATATTTGCAAACAATTAAAATGATACATTATATGCATTGTTCTTACAAACAAAAAGATCTAGAGTAACACTGCCTCTGGAGAGGAGGCAGTCTGGAGGATCTGCTCATCAGAGATATTGCAGAAGACAGTGATTCTATTGCAAGCCCTATGCTGACACCCCAAGGTGGTCTGTTTTTCATTGTCCTTTCACACAAAACCAGGAATTCATGCAGTCAATCCACTGTGTAAAAACATTGGGGGCCAAAGGAAACAGTTGCAGCGTGACTTCAGGCCTGGAATCTCAGGAAAATGCCAAACTATATTAACTGAGATGGAAAGCTTATCCCCCAGACACCAAAGGGTGCTCATGAACACGTGTGGCATCGCTTCTGTTGCAACTGTCAGTTCCACCTGCTGTTTTTAAATTATGATTTCCCTACTTAACTCAGCAGTCAGTACATATTTGAACCACTCTCCATAGAAAGTAAACCCAAACACACTAAGACTTTAGAATCCCAAATTTCTAGCAGTATAGTCAGCCTTAAAAGTTCAAAAACCATGCCAGGTTCCAAAGAAAATACAGGCTTTAAAAAGAAGTCTTTATGATTTTGTCAGAATGCTTTTTTGCCTCTTGTGCATTTAAGATTGCTCTAGAAATGTGCTTTCCTTTAAAGCTTTGATGGCTGTTTCTTAAATGACACTGAAAATCATTCTACATTCATATGACTCCAGGTGCTGCCATTTTATGATGTGTAATATTCATAGCACAATTGTGAAAGCTGGCAAAACTCATTTTGATATGCCACTTCCCCAAAAGGCCACAGAAAACAGATGGACTTTGCAACATGCCTGGAAAATTAATTAAATCTAGACACAAGTGGACAAAGAAGAAGGAAGAGCCAGATTCAAGGACACCTCCTGAAAAATGTTTCCTCCTGTTCACAGGGATGCAGGGCTGGGGATGCACAGGCCACACCAAGTGACTTGGTATCTCAGAGTGTTTGTGGCTCTTAAAGATACAGTGAACAAAAAAGTGTTTGTTTATGGTCACAGACTGCTGAGAACTGCTGGCACTCTTTGGATCTGTGCTAAATACAGCCCTGAACTTGAAGGAATTGGTGTATTTGCCAGCCACAACTTTACACTAACCAAAGTTGTGCAGCTGTTGACTGCAACTGCAGACATTTTGGTGGTCCAGAGGCTTTTGCCTCCCCAGGGAAAGGGGAGAGGAGAGACAGTTTGAGGATTGGAGCAGCTGTACAGGACTCCATAGAAGTTCATCACTGAACCCTTTTTGACCCAGTTGTTGGGATTCTGTTTGCAGGCTCCTTTGTTGCCCCAACACTTTGCTATTCTTGGTACTGGTGCCACTGTCTTAGGTTCAGTGTGTGAGAAAGCAAGTGAATTCAATGACAATACAGGATGAAAAGAGAAACAGCCACCTATGCCCTGCAGCCATACAACCCCAAACTGGGAAGTCATTAGAGTTTTTGAAATAAGCATCATCAGTCCTGCTTGGGAAGAGGATAAGAAGCTGCCAAGAAACTCCCAGGTGTGCCAGGAAATAGTGTTGATGCTCAAAACAGCTACCTAGAAAGACAGATTGACAACTCAGCATGTGGCACTTCTCAACAGAGGCCAACTCAACCTTACTGCTTTAGCTGCATTACAGACAAGTATGTGCTACCCCCTTCAATACAAATTCTCATTTTTTCACTCATTTCAGCATCTAGTCTAGCACCCTGCTTCAAAACCAGCTACTGCTTACCCCTCCAAAGCATGCACAGCTCACAAGATGCATTTTGTACTGCTGTTCACAGACGTGGGAGAAGAGAAACACCTCCCAGGAACCAGCAGTCCCCAAGTGTAAGATTTGATTATCTCATTTTTGCATGTGCATTGTGGCCCAGATTTTGAGCTGCAGCTGTGCTGTGGGGACTGGCTCCTGTCTCATTTAGAGCAGTGGCAGATTAGGAATTGCTACAATTACTACGATTACTCCAGCCACAGGTCCATTTTTGCAATAATTAGCCCCTGCACCAAAAAGCTTAGAAAGAGGATGATAGGAAAGAGGCTGTACATCTCCTGGGGAGCCTCCACAGCAAGCAGAAATACTCCAGTGACCAAATCTGTTCAGAGTAGGGCTGCTTTATGCAATTAGAGAAGCATAAAGCAGTTAGCTATAGTACCAGATCCTGTATTGCAACCTACAGAGAGAACTCTAGCCCAAAGGATGTAATTCATTACTATCATTATCTGTATATTTAGGAAATCATCCACTATATTTAATATATGTAATAGGATAAGAAAAGTGTTGGCCAGAAAATATGGAAAGGGCAGTTGTCCTTCATGGATGATGGTAAGAGAGATCATGATAAACTTTAAACAAACTCCATTCAGCCCAGAATGCAAAAGAGAAAGGTTTGCAAAGCTGCAAGGCTGAAAGGTTTGCAGCCCAGGTTTGCAAAAGAGAAAGTGAGCCCCCAAACCCAAGAATGTCAGGTACCAGACCAATTCCCACACCACCAGGTCTGTTTTTCTGTGCATAAGATACAAGTGGAGCTGGGGGAAAATGAAATGTTTGGACCAGTAAAAGAAAATTCTGTTTGTAGAAGGTATTACTAAGGACCTGAAAGGTATCTGTGGAAAAAGTATTTAAATTTGCTGTATTTACTGCCCCTTCAGCCAGCAGAGTGCATGCCCAGCAGGCAGGTTACCCAGAAAAGCCCACAGGGTCAGCCTTGTACTAATCCAAGATGGGATTTTTATCATCAATCCTACCTGGGAATTTTATGGGGTTCCCTTTAACACAGGAGGACTGTGCTATGAATAAAGCATCATCAAAACACTAACACATGAGTAATGACCCACATGATGCCAAGAAGAGATTTTGCCCTTTCAAGGGCAAGTTAAATTAAAAAGCAGTGCCATAATTACAGTATATTGTATGTCAGCCTTTTTTCTTCTTAGGCTATGAAGTGCAGAGGTTAAATGGTATATAATATGGCCACCTTAAATGGTTTATGAGAGAACAGAAAGGGCAGTATTGTTTACAGCAGGTTCTTCCTTCTCCCCTTCAGGTAGGCTGAATTTCCATTACCTAAGAGGCAAGTTCTGATGTAGCTTTATATTTTTACTAGACTATCAAGAACACACTCCCCAAAATAATGAATTGGCTTCAGTGGTGAGAATCCTAGGCATGACAGACTAGAAATTAAATCTTTTGGATAGTTTATTTAGAAAAGTGAATGCAGAAGAGAAGGCAAATTTACTTTTTTTTTTTTTTAAGAAATTTGGAGTACTAATTTAACAAAGCTAATGCATACCAGACAATGTAGTACAAGCTCCTCCAGGCTGTTAGATGAATAAGGTCTTTCAGGATTGCACACTGCCCTGCTTGTTCCCTAAAGTAGTGCTTTCTGGTAAGTAACCTCTCAGCTGGCAGGAACAGGGACACTGAACCCAGTGCCATTTGTCTGCCAACTTTGAGAAAGTAGAATCATCCCAACAGCTGTTCTGTTCTGCACTTCTCTTGGTCCCACACTACGGATGAAGACACACAACATTCTTTAAAATTAACCCCCCACACCCCAAGTTCGAAGGGTTCAGCTCTCAGAATCCCACTGAAAGTCAACTCTAACGAGCTCAGGTTTTAGAATCTCTCACACCTTGCTTGCACACTGCAAAACCAGTAAGCTAACAAGTCTGTCTGTAACTTCTCACCCAAACACTCCTGAAATTAACTGGGGAGCGGTAAACATGTTTAGGACACAGCCTTCTGTCACAGTCCCCTTCTGTCACAGCCCCCTAATGAAGGGGAAGATAACTACCTGTTAGTTAAAACTCCTGAACGTTGTAAAGACAAAGCATTGTGGAAACCATGTGTGTTTTACTACATGTAACGTTTCAGTTCACCATGAGTCCTTCAAGCATTGTTAAATAAGAAGCATGCCTGCTTATTTTGCTGTATTTTCAACTTTATGGTATAAAATTTACTGAAACGAGTGCAGCTAAGGAGTCCAGAATCTTCCAAAAATGCCATTTTAAAGAGTTAGACCCCTTGACAGCTAGAAGGTAGCTCATACACCAGCCTGATTCCCCAACCAAGCACAGAGCCGGTTCCTGGTCAGACTGTCGTGTAGATGATGCCCTCTAGTGCCCGCTCTCCCTAAACCAGGGTCAGATCCTGTCTACGGTGCCTGGAGCCCATCGAGTCTACAAGCAGAATCGATAATATCTGGTTAAAGAAGAGCCATCAGGATATTTTCACGGTTTCAGGACGACGGGAGGAAGGATCACAGTCAGGCAGGCTGAGTGCTGACCGTTTCGCACGGAAGGGTCCCAGGACCAGGCAGCGCAGCACCATTCCAGGCACCTGCCAGACGAGGTCACTCCACAACAAGAGAAAGAAGATCCTCCCACATCCTGCCTCCCGAGCACTTCCACAGATGAGACATCTCCCGAGACACTTCAAGTCTCACAGGACAAACCCAAGTTTCAGATCCGCCCTTCCAGAGAAGCACCACTATGTACTTTTTGACAGATGTTATTTCCCTGAGAGATTATATTAATTATATTAATTATATAACATATTCACAAGTGACACCAACTACTGAACTTAGGGGCAACCAGTACAGGGCAGAACTGCATCTGATTTGTTTCTGATGTTTCCATTTTGTCCATTTAATTGGTGCTGGGAGCATGCAAGACAGCTGGACCTGGTCTTTACCTCTGCATATCTATGCAAATTTTAAGTTAACACCAGGCAGAAGAAAACCTTGACTGGTTCTGGGCACTGCTGCCATTACACTTCCCAGTTTGGCACTGGTATTTGTGGAGGTGCAAATAACCATCACAAAAAGTTGGGGAAATGAAACAAAAAATCTGCAGTTGAGTGTAAAAATTCTGTACGTTTTTCAAGTTCCTTCTTTTATAATTATGCCACGTTGAAAACATCTAAGAGACAGCAGGTTTTGCATGCATTCTAAACCAAGCATATTTTAAATAACAAATCCAGATAAATGCAACTGCTCATGAAAGCAATTTGAGTTTGAATAAATGGATTTGCTTTCACTTTCTCAGTTATGTACGACCGTTTCTGAATTACCATGAATTGCCCTATTGCCTCAACTTCAAGTGTGCCGCCAACACCAAGATCAAAGACAAAGACCCATGAGTGTTACTGGTCCAAATACAGGCAACTGCTAAGTCATTTCTAACATTTAGGGGCTGATTCACTCAACTTCAGCAAGTTCTTGGTACTTTAGACCACTTCTATTAACATGTATTAACTATATATTTGAGCACATGCCTCTGTCACGGGGACTTCTCAGCACCTGGCCTTCAAAAAGAGGACGATGCAGCTTCCTCCCTGCAGTGGGTGAAGAAAACCTGTCTTGCTCTCACTCATCTGCCCTTCCCTCTTCCTGAAATACACCTTTTCCTTCTACACACAGTATTTTTGCTAACCTTGCATACAGAAGAGATGTTGGATTCCTCGTGAAGAATCCTACCAGAGAAAGGGCAGACATCCCCTGTTTGGGGAAAGCACTTCAAAAGACCTGCAGCAGAAGACACACAAGAATTTCCACATTTAAGCGGTTGTCTCAGTGGGTGTTTCACTTTGCTACTATCTTCATAATTCCTCACTTTGTTCTAGGAAATATTTTTGCTGTTCCATGTTCCTGAAAACTTCTTTGTAGTGAAAATGCTTAACTTTAATGTAGAAATTATGCAGAAATTTAAGTCTACAGCTATTCAGAAATTCAGAGCTGAGAGACATTAATACTCTTCCTCCTTCCACTCATCCTGACACTTAAGAAAGTACAACTAGTCTGCTCAAACCTGTGATTTGAATGAGGAATACTCTAGATGTCTCTGGAAGAAGAAAATAGAGGCTCTCTTGGGGAAATTTGTGTAACATGTTAATGTGAGAGATTTCACTAACAACCAGCCTCACTACCCCTGGCAATACACACCAGCTGAGGTGGAAATACCCGTCATTAGATCGCCAGAGAAAACATTTTTATCCCGAGAAGTCTGAGCTTCAAAGAAAGCCAGCCACAAACACACACACCTTTAACCCCAAAAGCTTTCAGTATTTCATGAGTTACAATCTCAACTTTCAGAGCTCTGTAACTTCAACGGGGGAATTGGATGGATGTACACAGGAGGTATAATTACACCAAATAATTAGCATTATAAAGTCATAGCTTGATTACATACAGAAATAAAGACAAGAAACATTGTGGGTGGGCCAGCCCACGGAACAGAACCCTTCCATGTGCTCCAGTGCAGTACTACAGACCTTGATACAACACAGAGGGGACAGAAGCAGGACTGGCCAGTGCAGGAAGGAAAAGTCCCTGCAAAGCTTCACCCCTTCCCTAACTGCCTCTCACGAAACCTTTTACATCCTGTGGCCTGATCTGTTTTGCTGATTATTTTCTGCAGTGGCTTGGGTCCACATCTCCCTAAACGATTTGTTGTTGTTTCCACCCTATCTCTGTGCCTTCAGTTTCTCTGAGGAAGTTAATCCTTAAGCGTTTGAAGCTGGCTCTGGGTGGGGCTCTTGGAGGACTGACCTCACTTTTTGAGCCCCTGAATCGTGTTCCATGGTTTACATAATCTGTAAGAATGAACTTGGAATTTGAGAAAGTCAGGAGGCTGCTTGCTTGCAAGTGCTTACAAAAACTTTTTACTTTATACAGAGACATATTTTTTTAAAATAATCTATATATCTCTGTGTTCTAATATGCATATTTTAAAAGGAACTGCACTTACTACCCTGTGAAGAATTCTCACTAACCTGGCAAGAATTAACCAGGACTTTCCTAAGCCACTGCCAATTTTAAATCAGAGAAAGGTAGTAAAACATTATGCAAAATGCTTTTTTGTAAATGAAATGACTTTGTAATATGCAATTAAAAATAATTAAAAGTGCTAAAATGGAAATCACTATCTTGAAATGAGAGCACTGATATTGGAGATGGTTTCATATCATCTGAACTCTTATTTAGAGGAATCTGTACATCTTGCCAAGGTTTGATTCTTGTTTAAGTGTAGAGTGATAAAGCAAATGATTTTGAGGTGAAGAAAACTCCAATTTATCTTTTCATAAGATATTTTTTCAAGTTAAAAAAATCATGATTGGGCCTTTAATAATAGCAAGGCAGTTGATAATACAGTGTGGTTTAACGACTTGCTGATTACCAGCTCCTTCCTCAAGATTACTTCTTGTATGGTTTCATCATTCATTTAGGCAAGTCCACTTGACATTCCTCATCAAGAACACATGATTTTAAATATTTACCAACCTACACACCTTGCAGAGATACCCCTGTGTCACGACCAGTACTAAGCTCCACTCCTTCACAGTAAATACTGCTCCAGTACACAGCCTGCTTTTACTAACCATGTGAATATGCTGCCTAGAACCTACTAGAGGGGCACTACAAGTCCACCTACACCACACTCTGGCAAATCAATCATCACAAATGCAGCTTCTGACATGGAAGGTTTGTATGGCTGAATAATGTGACAAAATTTCATCTGGATCTTCAAGTATTCTTTCCTTCTTCAATTTCCTCTAAAGCCCTTAACATGAGTTTACCAGAGGAAATGTACTATCACACAAGTTTTTGATACAGTTACCACACAGCCTTAAATAAACATATAAATGTAATTAAACTTGTCCACTGATACTGAGAGATTCTCAGAACTGTTTTGAGTTTGGTAACTGCGTCTAATGCACGTGATCTTACCTTCTGAGGTAACTGTCTTCTCCATACTGTTGTGCTGGTTTGAGCTCTGAGGATCTCCAGACACCTTCACACCAACTTCTTTATTGTTCCGGAGGTTACACGATGCCCACAAGTCCTCTGCCAAAATAAGTTGCTATCAAAACAACACTGTCATGAGGCTATACTTCAAATGCAAACAACCCCACACAGAAAAACAAAAAAACATAAAGCCAAATGAAAACAAACCTAAACCTCTCAAATAACACTGAGATAAATTCCTTTTTAACAACCATTTGATAAAACCATTTGTGTAAACTGCATATGAGTATTTTATGTTACCCTGTAACCTGTGTTCCATCATATTTTAGCTAATAAAATCACAATATGAAACAAACACATAGCAGCAAAACAGAATTTTACTCAGAAATACCATGATAGACATCTGCAATAACAATATCGTGATATAGAAAGCAGCTACTCTGGAAGACTAACGAGCAAGAACAGCTTTAGCCTGTGGAGGGTAGTGTCTCCAGGCTCCCTTCTTAGCTGTTGGAAAGACAAAAGCTCTTCTAGGAGACAGCTACATGAAGCACTGCTGTCTGGCAGAGCTGCTCACATCCCACTGACTACACAGAGGTAGCATTTCATTTTAGTCCGAGACCATGTTCTTTTTTAGCTTTCATTTTCCCTTCTCGCACAAGATCCGAGACATACGATGTCTGCTACGTGATCCTGTGTCCCCTCCCCTTCAGTGGGTCTCTCAGGGACAGCTGGGACATGGCACTGCAGTTCCTAGGCACGGAAAGGGCATGCAGGGACGGCCCAGCGAAGCAGAACTGGAACTGGCTGCCGAGCAGACCAGGCTAAAATCCCCTCATGTACCTGCAGCAGCTCTTGAAGAACCTATACAAGGACCTGCAGGAAGGCTGTTTGTACAGCTTGGTTTAAACAGACAGAAATTATTAATGCTTCAGCTAAGAGGAGTTGAATTCTCACTTGCTAATCCTCAGTCATCAGTACAATTGTTTTATTTGAATTAACCTCACTGTAGAGGGAAATGCACATCAAACACACCATTTTAATATAGTAACACAGGAAAAAATACCTCATTTTTTCCAACACAAAACCTAATATGAAGTCTGAGATGATTTTATTCCTCGAACACAATCCATTCCCTCAGTGCCAAGAGTTCCCAGCCTTTATGTACACTGTGCTTTTCTTTTGGTTTCTTGTGGCTGCACACAGATTTTTGGATTCTCCTTCAGTTTTGGCAATTATAAACGTGAGGAAAGGGTTTCCTCAATTATTTGGAAGGATGGTTGGTTGTTAGTGGTTGTTTTGGGTGTGTGTGTGTGGGGGGGTGTTCTAATGAGACATACTCAAAGCCCAAACTGAAGCATATCATGAACTGCAATTTTCAGCTGTAAAAAGCAGACCAGAAGACAAAACTAACTCACATGAAAAATCTCCCACCAGAAATTTCACTGCCCCAGGCTGCACTCTGAGGTTCTGCTCAGAGCAGCTGCTGTCACTGACTTCTGCTGTTCCCATCCTATGCATTTTGCTACCCGAGGGCAGCTGCTTGCCTCTGCTCTCCATTTGCACCAGTCCCAACAATCGATGAACAGCAAATGGAGAGCACGAGGGTGTATTTAAAACACAATCTAACCTCACTCACACTACAGCCCCAACCACAACCAAGAGACTCAGAAAATTTAAGAGTTATTTTAATCTCGTAACTTTTAAACTGAACTCAGGTTCAGACATTTGTGACGTTTACAATCAGTAAAATTGGTGTGTTTTTTTTAGTATACAGTACTAACTCCTGCTGCCAAAAATCAATACCCAGCACACTGGTTACCATTGAATGTGGCAAGCTTTCCTTTTGATAATTCTCATTAATTCATCATAAAACTCACGGTATTTTACGCTTCTCTCCAAGCCCAAATTCCTGAATACATTGTGATTACACGAGAATGTCAGCTTTCCCTTTATCACATAAAAATACAGGAAAAACTGGAAAGCATACTGGGCTAGACTTTGAAAGACCCTTGTGGTTTATATCCTTAATGGTATGATTTTAAAAAAAGCAACCTAATTTCATTTGGCAAAATAAAGGGAAGACAAAGGTCATCATTGTGGAAGGTGTGGGGAATGGCAAGGGATAGTCCTGTTAGATCATGGTTAGCTTACAAGTGAAAAGAAATCCCCTTTGTTAAGTCTTACCTACACTAGGGTTAAAATAGCTTCTAAGAGAAAACGATGCATGTCCTAGGCAGGTCTTAACGAGGAAGGCTGGGACATCTGCTACCAGACATGTGTAAATCAGGAGCAATGTCTTCCCCAGCACCCGATGGGACCTGCAGAAGCAACAGCACAGGAATTTCCTGAGAAACACGACTCACAAAACCGGATTTCCAGAACCCCACGTTCAAAGGCATGTCTTGCTGTCTGAAGAAAAGCAAGTTAATTGCCTCTTCCATCTACAGGAGCACCCACAGCATGGCTGCCCTTGACCCAGACATCTGCTTTCACAAAAAGGTACCTCAAATCCTTTGGGGACTGCAAGTCGATCAGTCACCTAAAATTGGGTGATAGCTGCTGCGAGGAAGGTGAGAAAAGGGGAAATCTGACTGGAATCCCTTCATGTGCCACATTTAAAGCTTCAAGAACATGTTTTATTCTATTTCCTTGGGAGAACAAGCCAAACTAAGGGAATAGACACATCAAGTGCACCACAGGACAAGCTGCCTTTAAAAACACTTTAAAAGTGCTCTCTAGCCACCTGAGCTTAACTAAGGAATAGGTTTTTGGGGGTTTTGTACACTAAGCATTCATACCAAAATTCTAGTTATGCTCTCTCATGCATGATGTTTAAAAAAAACCTCTAGGAACAGGGTTTATACAAATTTTTTTCCCTCAGTTTGGCCTCAGAAGCACATTCTGGTGTATCACCACCCACCACAGACCTCACGCAAACTGACAGGAAAAGCTGCGTTTGAGGGCGCGGAGGGGCAGGGGGACACTGTTGGGAGACACTCAGGAGTTTTCCTCCCCTCACCTCTCCCCGCACTCCTCCCCAGCGGCTCTCAACACCCACCCACCCCGAAGCGCCGATTCTGAGGCGGGAGGAGCCGTTGAGAAACGACCGTTGAGG
>VXBZ01004146.1:631-13028 GCA_013399135.1 Heliornis fulica | reverse complement strand
GAGGCGGCGGGAAGAGGGGGGAACAAACAGCCCCCGCCTCGCGCGGGAAGGCGGGACCCCGCGGAGGGGCGGAACTGCGGCAAATCTCATCCAATCAGCAGCGGGATCGCGGCTAAACCCCTGCTGCCGGGAGCCGGGGAACCCCGTGGCTAACGGTTTCCCGCTCTTGAGGGGGGGGGATGGCGGCGGCCCCTCCCCGAGACTCGCTCACCTCAGGAGGCGACCTCTGAGGAAGGAAGGGGTGGGGAAGCAGCTCGACTAGAAGGGAGAAGGGGCGGGAAAGAGAAAGAAGAGGTAACAAAAGACAAAAAGCCCCGAGAGGAGGAAGGAAGCTGCACGGCCGCCCGCCAGCAGGCTGTCCCCCCTCACTGCGACAAAATGGAGGACAGCAGAGCCTCGGGGATTCCTCTGGAGACAGCAGCGTTGGGTGCTTTTAGGCTCTGGAGAGCGGCAAGGCGTCTCTCCGTCCCGGGGTGGGCAAGTACCATGTCCTCTAGCCATGTAGAGCATCTCGCCAGCGGGAGAGATGACTCCTGCAGCAGCGGAGGTGTGTTTTAACCCGGAGAGGGACTGCGAGGCTGGGGCAGGGATTAAAGCGGTTTAGGGCAGGTCAGGACAAGCTGCTTCGCCTCCAACAGACTGAGCTCAGGCAGCCCACACGAAGTTCTTCCTGATTTTGAAGACGTGCCCGTACAGCACTGCCTTTCATCTCCTTCTACCCTGCATGTACCACAATGGAACAGCTCGATTTTACTTAACATAAACCAGCCACAGTCCCCCAGAGGGAGACTAAACTTCTGTGAAAATCAAGGATAAAGCTGAGGCTCCCCGTGTGGTCTCACTCCAGTGAGCAAATAGGTGCTCAGGGAGAGAGAGAGTGGCCATGATGGGGCTTCAGAAGGAAGGACAATTCCTCCCCACACCGAAAATCCCAGAAAATCACTGGCTTCCTGGCTGATCACTCATCCAGCACAAGAGAAACTTAGTAACTAAACAGGCTTTTCAAGTGTATCCAGAGGATTTTTGTTAAGACTGTTGGACTAATACCAAAATAAATAAAAAAAAGGCTACATAAAGTTGTATGTAGCCATGTATTTTATGGCTTTTTTTTAAAAAAAGAAGTACAAGGAGTAATTCACAGCTGCTTTGAAAGGACAGCATTGGACTTGCAGCTCAGACTGTTGGACACACCAAGTCAGCATTTATATAAAAGAAAAATTCTCAAGACTCAACTAGACTTGCACTGCTCAGCTCCCTTCAGATGGTATCGATTTATACAGCCATAAAAGTCCTCTCAGCTCCAACACTGTTTTCAGTATTCAAAACTCATCTAGAAATCCAGTCATCACTGGGTTTTCCATAGTATCCTTCCTAAAATGTGAGGTTACTAAGACTGAGAATTTCATAAAAAAACAAGTCCTAGCCCCAGAAAGATGCACAGTTCTGCAGGTTTCCCAGTAGCAAAAAGGTAACAGGAAAATCATTACCTCTTACTCCATTCCTTAAGAAACATCACGTTCTCCACAGCTGTAGATACTAAAGGAAGTAATCCAATACAATAGTCTCAATTTATTTGAAATAATTCGGTCTGAAAACTTTTTAATTTAAAATTTACAGCACACGTGGGGAGGAAAACATGTTTTGTTACAACTAAAAATTATCAGAAGAGTGCTGCAGGGTTGTTCTCTTTAATTTAACACTGTCATGGCTTTATTCAAAACACAGTTGCACAAAATCAGTTACTCCAAAGTTTAAGGAAAGAGTTTGATAAGGAACCAAAACGCACTATATACATACTTGCCATACAAAGAGCATTAAAATAGGACAAAACCTCTACAAAATATAAAACCCACCCTTACGTATTTGCATGAAAAGACCACCCACCAAGCAAAAAAGTTTCAAAAGTTATCTGGAGGCTCTGTATTACTTTTATTTATCTTTTTTTTTTTTAAAAAAAATGCTATGCTGTTTAATTGCATGCCAAGCTGACAAATATGAAACTACACTTTGATGGTAACACTGAGGAGAAAGACAAAGTTACTTAGGAAGCTAGGTTTTGTGTGAGGCTCAGATTTTTCAGATTTAGTGGCTGATGCACAATCCTGCAAGTTGTTTTAGAAGTGTTAAGTCTGCCTATCTCAGGGAAGGTCTGCTAACCCCTTCTGAATTTACCTGCATTTGTCCAGTTAGCCATTTCAATATCAAAATTGGATTCGCTCACTGAAACAAGACCAAAAAAATTCAATCCACCAAACCAGAAGTATCCCCCCCCCCTTATTTAAAACCGATTTTCTGTGCATCAGTAAAAGACAGTTAAGGAAAAACCCTGACAATGAGGTACCTTGAAGTACACACTTATAAATAATAGGTTTCAATCATTCGCTGCAGCTAAAAAAAATAAAGCAAAGTGATGGGAAAATAACACTTTTCTACCTCAAAGCTGAGCACAAAGCAACTGCCTTGAACACAGAGCCTCCACGACACGACATGATGTGCACTTACCTAAGGTTTCTAGTCATTCAGTACTCATACACAAACACAGGAACTTAGATTGTGGTTGCAAATGTAGTTTTACCACTACTTTTCTAGTGTCTTTACAGATAATTCATTAAAAAAAAAAATAAACAACACAGACCCCATTTAGTCAGTTCATTTCCAATATTGCCATCTGCCTGACTCGTTTCATCCCGATGCCTTTACTGGCTGGCTATGCTTTACAGCTACATGAGAAACTATGATTTTTAAGGCTCTATTTGGGGGGGCAGGGGGGAGGGGTGGGGAACAAACAACCCACACACACAAGAAATTGGGCTTTGCAAAACTTCAACCCTGCAGTATCTAAACTTGATTTAAGAGTTGGAAGTCACACTTTAGTATCTAAACTTGATTTAAGAAGTCACACTTTAGTCTGCTAGTGTGTGAAATAACTATTAAATATTCACAGGTAACCAATCAATGGGTGACTGACTCTTACTTAGGTCCAGGAAATCTCTGTCTTTCCCCACCCGTGGTGTTTCCCCCCAGTTTAATGGCAGCTATTGTCAGCCAAGACAGATATAAAAATAAGTCTCTTGAATAAAGCTGTGTGTGATATTTGGTTCAGTACCTACGTGAAACAATGCAAGTTAGTTTTATATCAAGACTACTGCTTTTTTTAAATCCAAATCACAAGTGGAAGAGGAAGGCTGTATGTTTAAACTTGTTTTGCAGTGGCTCAAGTAGAAAACATTAATCCATCAGGGCAAAACTATTAAGACCTGTTGGTCACAAACAGGCTGCTAGATAAAAAGGCTGTCTGCATGTCTCCTGTACTTGCCACCAACTGTATGCAACAGAACAAGTTTCTGCAGCCATTCAATATAAAAAACCCTAAACTATTAACTAGTATTATACATGAGCTTCAATGTTTTGCCTACAACCAGATTAGAAAAAGTTTCAAAGGTGACCTGCCATGAAACACTTAACTAGTGTTCACCTTTCTGCCTTCAATGATTCTATAAAAGTGGTGTGGGGGGGTTGTTTGGGGAAGAAAACAAAAATGTGCTTGAAGGAGTTACCCGTTAACTTCTGCATTAGAAATGCATATATCTCATAGCCAAACACCATGATTGTTGCAGAATTCCCAAAATGACAATGCAAGAGCAGAGTAAGTGAAAGTTAAACATAGACTTCTAGCAAAATGGTTTAAAACTACAACTTAATTGCTTTTGTTAATACCTGCACTGACGTATTTTGGAGAAAATTTAAGGATTACAACCCTTTCTGTTTGCCAAGATACATTCTTGGAGGTATCTAGTGAATACTCCAGAAAACACTGAACATCTGAACAAGCAGGGAGGGAAATACAATCTTCTGAAACCCACTTAACACACAAAATGGGGTAGAAGACTTAAAAAAATTACAAGTCACCTTTTAAAAAGCTGAAATGTTGGGGTCAACTAGTTGTGGATTTCAGAGAGAATCCCTGGTAAACTCCAGCCAACATCTCATTTCAGAGAGGCTGGAATTTGCCATCTAGCATTTTTTTGAGTTCAGCTTTTTAAGTATAAAAACTTGGAAAATCTTGAAGGAAACTCACAACATTAATCCCATGTGAAATGGGTGTTTGAATTCTGGACTAATGATGACCAACACAGCAAGCTTGTATAAAATTAAAGAGCTCCAAAGGAAAGTCAGGAGAAAGGAGGGAGGGGGGGGAGGGAACTTGACAATGGCTTCAGTGATTAGAGGGCTGGAAATCGTTCTCTACATGTAGGTTTGCTAACAGGCTATTGTATCTTATTTGGAATGATAAAAAGGGCGAAAATAGTAAAACCACACTTCTATAAAAAGTTACCATATCTTCTGTAGGGACATCTATGGTACATGGAGACATACAGATCTGCATAATCACTATTGCGTATTCTGTAACTGAAGAGTCTGGTCCTACTTGTGTCTATAACAAATTAATCATCCTCTTCCTCGCCTTCATCTTCAGGGTCTCGTTTCCTCTTCTCCCCTCGAATGCCCTCTGCTAAGGAAAAGAGGTACATACATCTTGTTATGTTCTGCTTGGACATCATAAATGTAACATTAGACTTGTAGAAAGGTAATGGAAATAGACTGTTTGTCCTTAATGCATTCACCACTATAACATCTGTGCTGCTTATAGCTCAAAAAAAATAGATCAGTTTACTTGCTGTGAATAATTCATTCTGACCATACTAAACTGAGCTCAGACTAAACCAGTTAAGTTCCCTACAAGGATTGCCAAGATTAAATGAACTTATTAAAAAAGTGTTTGTGAAGTATTTGAGAACTCACCTGGAAATGACATTTTTCTATCCCCCTACGGTTGTATACACCCTGCCTGAAACCCAGCAGTCCCTGCAGACACCAAGTGGAACATGTGCCCTTCTCTCTCCCATAACAAGCAATACAAACAATGTAAACATCTTTGAGCAGATTCTTCAAAATATGCTTAATTCAGCCAGTGGACTGTGCGCTCTTGTGGTGAAATAATGAAATGCAATTTTGTCAAATCTAATAGATTTCTTTTTCAGCAGTCATTTCCTGGCTAATTAGCCCTCCTGACCGCCTGCTTTGTTGTCTTAATAGAAGGCTGCATTTCTAAGAAGTGAAGAATTAGCATTACTACTTCAAAACATCTGTTTCTTCAAGTGCAACACACATCTCCAAAAACTGCTCCATTAAACCAAGCACACATATGAGATGGTGATGAAAAAAGCCCAACGGTCTGAGACAGCCTCGTAGCAAGAGAGGACCAGAGAAAGAACCAGCTAATTTTAAGATGAAACTTGACTTTTTAAAATAGATTTTAGTGACCACTAACTGGTAGTGACAGGGGACTCCTGTCACACCGTTCTCTGCACACAAGAACTGAGATCAACTGTTCCAGTGGTGCAGAACAGAGCATCTAACATAACACCAGTCTCTACCCTGAAGACCTGGAAACCTCAAACAAGGTATGAAGAAAGAACAAGTGGTATGTTTGTCCTGCTTAACTTCTTATGGGTCCTCTTTAGAGGATCAACAGATAAAAAGTCATTCGAAAAGGAGAAAAAAAACCAACAAAAGCTTAAACAACCCTCTTTTTGCAAACAGAACTTCATGTTCTGCAAATTAACAACAAAAAAAAACCAGTATCAGCCTGCAAGAGCCTCAGTTTCCCCACCAGCAGCACACCGTGGATACACTGATAACACTGTACTGCTCTAAAGCAGCACCAGCCACACTGGCTTTCGGGTTTTTTTGCAAGTTTTGAACTGTTATGTGATTGTCTGGCATCAAACCAGTCACTTATGAGATGAAGAAGTTACCACCATTGAGAAGGCCAGATAGAAAACAAAAAGTTTGCCTCCCAAGGGCTGTCTTGAGTTTCCTGGAGAGACCACTTCAATAAAGGGAAAAGATAAATCTGATGCTTATAGGGCTTTGCAGTGGAGCCTCTGGTGCATGAAACAATGTATTTTAAATATATACAAATAACATTTGCAAGGTATACAGACAGCCCCTTCTCAAGGTTGGAAAATTACAATTTCTAAATGTGTAGGAGATGCAGCATCTTTTGCTTTAGAAAACTGCTTCAACAAGAAACTTTGAAAACTCTCCCTTTCTTGTTTTCATTTGACAAGCAAGCGGACAAAAGCTACCAAAACTCAGCCAAAACTGGCTCAAGCTCTTGCTTAAAGTGGTCCTACAATATTTCACATACCTTCAGAGACAGTCCAGCCATGAGGCAGTGATTTATGCCATCCCAAACTTGCAAGTTAGAGAACCATAAAGAATTAACTGGTTTAGTCACAACTTTAATAACCTGAGTACTTACCTCCTTCTTCCTCATCACCCCCTTCTTCAACATAGTCGTCATCATCATCTTCATCCTTTACCAAAAAATCATGAAGTAGGTTTTAAATTGCTGTTTAAGTTTTGCTTACAGAGCAGAAATTCCCACTTATTCTGTTCAGAGGCCACATTCCACATTTACTTTCTGTTACTGCCCATCTGTACCCAGACAGGCAGCCAAACCAACTCCAGTTCCCTTCATCAAGCCATTATCCAGCCCAGTACTCTTGATTCTTTAGGGGTTTTCCCCCATTACTACCTCATGCTGGCTCAAGATTCAATTATTGCAAAATAACTGAACAGATCACAACAGCAAACAGATGACAAACAGCTTCGTTTTCCTTTGAACTCAGTGCCATTGAAGGACAGAATGGCTAATATCTTCAGAAAATTCTTGTTTCTATGTCAAATGAATTAAGTTGCTGTGGGGTTTTTTCCTCCCCTTGTTTTTAAAGTTGATAGCTGAAAAATGTAAACCAATTAACAATCAGAAAATTAAACTGAGGCAAGACTGGTGCCCTGCTGGCAGCATGTCAAGCCTTGAAGACAAACTGAAGTCTTTATTGTATCAATCTGCTCTACCAAATTTTATTCATAGGGTGATGTAACACTGTGAAATCAGAGTCTGCCTGACCTTTGCCCTTTGAACACAGGAACCAAAACCCACTCTGAGTTAATGCACTGGGATTAGAATGGTGTGCAATTTATAAACTCTTAAAACATCCCATACATCACCCTGACCTACCTGTTCCTTATGCAAAACACACACTCAGGATCTGGTTTTGCTGTACTGCCATCAGAAGGGCCACAGTTATGCACTCCAGGGCTCTGTGGGGTAACTCCTAGTCCCTTAACACCCAAACACCAACAACCCTCCAAAACCCCTGTATCAGTCTATCCAATAACCACCTAAGCATGACCAGCTTCTATCTGCAAAAATCTCCTCATAACCTTGTAAAACACATCTATTGTCTTATCTTTATACCACTCCACTTGCTCTTTAGCAGACTACTGCTTCAAAGATCCTGTTTCCACAGCTCTTCACTACCCTAAGAACATTTTAAAGTGAGCACATGGTAAAAAGCTCAGTATTATAGTAAAAACCTAGTATTTTCCCTTTGTTTCATCTTGAAGTACCAGTAACATGTTGCTATTTTGTTCTCTTATTCCAACCAACCTCTGGGCTTTTTGTTTCCAAAGCAAGTTGATTTATTCTATTTACTGTGGATGTCTAGTTGGACAATTTAACTGGCAGAAGGATGTAGTTTCAAAATGTTGGAGAGAGCAGCTTTAGCTTAGAGAGAATAGAGCAGTTCCACCATCCTGCCACATCACAGCCTGGGATAAGAGTGAACCAAGTCCTGGGAGCCAGCTAGGACCATCTTCTCCAGAGCCAAAAGCCAGTCAAGGCTTTATAACTGAGTGACAGATTTCTCTCCAGAAATCTCACAGCCTCTACTCCAGGTTTACACAGTCTGTGTCTACGTGGCTCAGTGAACACCCAAGTCTGTAGGTCATTTCTCAGATTTGGTCTAATTTGTAAACTTTACCTGAATTTCTTCTTTTATCAGGTATGAAAGCCCAACTTCCTCCTCCTCTTCACCATCCCCTAAATCTGAGTCTCCATCATCTTCATCATCTTCCTCTTCATATTCTCCTGGAGGACCCGCTTCATCTTCATCGTTGTCATCTTCATCTCCTTCTGAAATGAAGGATACATTTCTACATTAGAAGTAGCATTAACTCCTCTTTACCCAAGTTGGGTATACACCAGGTTGAGCTAGCTAAAAGCTGTCTCTAATCCAGAAGGGTTTGGGGCTTTTAAATGCAGGCTCCACATGGCAAACAAGCAGGATTTTAATGGAGTTGGTAATTCTAATCTCCCCCCTGCCCCCAAAGAAAGGCCACCAATGTTTTCACACCTCAAGCTTCAGTCAAGAAACACCTGAAGCAGCTACATATGGAAACTCCTGCAAGGGAGCTGAAAATTCAGCCAGTGGAAGGGGAAGAGAGGCTTCCCTGGAAAATCAAACCCTAAGGCAAGCCCAGCTTAAACACTATCTAATCACTTACTAGTAACTACAAAACCCCTGCAGATCCAGAGATGATCTCTCATCATTTCTACCTCTGGAGCATATAACCAACTTTCACAGCTGCAGTTAAGCAAATCACAAGAACTGACAAGGTGACTTAACACTGACATTAACACTCAAGTGTAAAACTTACTAATCTCATTCCAAAAACTGGTTTTATTTTCACATTCCATGCTTTGAGTTTTTGATGATGAGCTTCAAACTTTGTGTTGAAGCACTCGTCAGCAGCCCCTTCAGACCCACTTTGGATTTTTATCTTAACACTTTTGACTAGTAGTTAAGTACATCTGAAGAAGAGGCATGCTGCTCCCACAATCACACTGCTGCAGAATGTGTAGCCACACTCACAGAATTAAACCTACTGGTTTCACTGGCAACTGGGTAACAACAGAAGAGGTTGGAATGACCTCGCTAATGCCTCCAACTGAGGTCTGATGAAGAACTGTACAAAACCCAGCAAAATTCTGATTTTTCATACAAAAGAATGTTCTTGTCCCCTCACTTTCTATCATCCAGTAGCACCAAAGTGCTTTACTAGTGGCAACACCTTATTTTGAGAATGTTTACAACTTTGGAGCAGTATCTTTAGTCAAATCTCCTTAATTCAAAGGACATCTGCAAGAACACTCTGATGTTCTCACAGTTTTCTTTCTGTATTACAGTGCATTGATGCCAAGTTCTAGAAGCATCAAACATTAGAGCAGACTTGTGCTAGTGCAGTCAAGGAGACACCACACCCCACATCTGTCTCTATTACAACATATTACTTCTAGCCACAGTGTGTTTCAGGAAGTTACCCTCATCATCATCATCTTCTGAGTCCGGTGCTTCATTATCTTCCTGATCAAATCCATCCAGGTATGTGATTTGCTGAAGCAGCTCAAAAATGCTGTCTCTGTAATCCTCGAGGTTCGTAATCTCACAGTTGAACAGGTCAAGGCTCTTCAAGTTTTTGAGATTTTGCTGAAAATAAATTAAAATGAATGGGAGGGGAGTGCAAATACAAACCCTTGTACCCTGAAATGTTTCAGTTCCCAGCCCCATCCCATTTCTGGACGTGGTACTTCCAGGTTACAGTGCAGTGTATTTTGTCTCCATCCTTCTTACTCTGTATTTTTAAAATGTAGTTAATTACAGGCACCTCATGAGGAACAAGCAAGAGGCACTTGGTAGGATTTCTAACTGCACCAGAGGATTTCTTTCCAAACAATAAGGACTAGACAACTGATGGTGATTTTCTCACCTTTCAGGCTTTACACACATATAGAACGAGCCACCTGCACGGCTTGGCAAGCATCTAAGACCTAAATAAAAGCACTTCTGCAGAGCACTGAAACTACTTAAAGTCTACTAACTGCTGGGTTAAAGCACCATTAAAGTAGACAAATCTTTATGAGTAGCTATAAAAATACACAGTCCATATAAAGTCCTAATAAATAATAATAAATCAGGGGAAGAGTGGGTGAAGAGATCAGGCAGCTGCTTCCTCCAGCTACACAACCTATGGCTGGTCCTTCCCAGGTTTACTCCTACCTGACCCTCTCGTCCACACATCCTTGTCACAACACAGTTTAATGAAAGATTACACTATTTGACAAATTATACAAATTATATGAACACAAGAGGATTAGTAAGACATAACTTGGCTATTTTTCTTCCACAGAAAAAACAGGAGTTCAAAAATCTCTTATCCTGTACATCCCACTACGGACACAGGAGGAGTTTTACAGCGGCCATTGAGTTAACAGAGTCAGGACCAACCTGAATACCAACAAACCTCAAACACCACCACTCCTCAGCTGGCAAGAAAAAAATATATAAATATACAATACACAGCAAATAAGAAGAAAAGTTTCATTTTGCATGTCTTTCAGCTGAAAAGGAACGGAACAGCTACATCATACTGCACTGCTTGCTTCTTTCATGTTATATTTATTATACAGTTAAAATTCTCCCTTCATACTTACAAGAGCTTCCACAGTGCCAAGATCTTTGATTTTGTTGCCACTTAAATTTAGATATGTGAGATTTGGACATCTTTCTGCAAGGACCTCCAGGCCTCCTGAAATAGCGTTGTCACTCAACTCCAACTATTATGCAGGGAAAAAAAAAGTAATTAAGTCATTAAACTCAATGACTTATCCCTACTGGACTCACATAGTATCATTTTTTATTGTTCTAACTATTTAATCACAAAACCAAACACTTTGGAAAGTCTCACAAGTTGCATTAACAAACTGTCTGTCAAAAATATAAGTTTATTTTGAGACTTATAGAGCAGTCCTTAAAAATCTCACGGGTTCAGGTACCAACATTTTAAGTCTGCAGGATACAAAACACAGGAATTCACCATAAACCTTTATTCCACAGGCAATGTCCAACCCAAGACATGACCAACCTTCACGTTTTTCAACAGACAAGCATTCTACTGACCTAAGAGTCATTAAGTGAGCTTCATTTAGCTGTAATTAACTGGAGATACCCAAAACTCATCAGCAGGAGAGTGCTACTTACCTTTCGGAGCTTACTCAACGTGGGAAGTTTGGCCAGTGATGTCAGCTCTACATTGGCCATGCTCAGAAACTTGAGTTTTTTAAATGAATCATTGAGACCTTCGATTTCACCGTTGCTGGATCGGCAGTTATCGAGCACCAACTCGGTCACCTTCAAAGCAAGTCACTCATCAGCTCAATTAGCATTAAACAAATTAACTAAAACCCACATTTCATCTAAACCACAGCTTGGAGGCTGCAATATCCGTCAGTTTGGGGTTTGGTTTAAATTTAGACAAGACTTTTGATCTGAAATCACCGACACCCACCTATTTAGAAAATAAAAATAAAATATGTTAACGGTTTCCCTTCCGCTGGGGACGCTTCAAACTCTGCAAAAACAGCCATCTAACCCCAAAACTTACTGGCAGACACTTGTACAGCTTCCTACACCACTGCTGCCCAGGGTAAAAGCCACCCTGGATCATAGGAATCTGCTAACTCATCCCTAAACTCCAATTTAGTTGTGTGTATCCAGATCAAACTATTCCGTTCCTTTATGAACCCTGAATCTTGTGACTCCGGCTTATTTTAGCAGTGAGTTCCCTTGGTTAATTAAACTAAATTAAATTATTCCCTCCTGCCAAAGCCACTAAAAACAACTAGATAATCGATATGGCTCACTCATACTCAATCATACTTTGAAAATCAGCAACAAGGAGCAGCCAATTAATTTTAAATTATTTTATCTACTGCGGAACGTCCCACTCGTTAGAAGGGCCATTAACGAGGCGACTCTATGATTCTCTTAAGGGGGGGGGGGCAAGGGCACAATTCACACACTTTTAAGTCTCACAAAGTCTCAGGACAGCCCAACGTTTCTCCAAACAAGCACAAAAGTTTTCCAGAAAGCTGCCGGGGAAGAGAAGGAACCTCGCTGGCTTCGCCCAAGACACCCGCTGGAAGCCCACGGGAGGTTTTGTCACCGATAAACTTACTGAAACACGAGTGGTTTGGTTAAGAGGATGGTTCTGGGCACTTTTTCGCCCCCCTCCCAAATGGTGGTAGAGACACGGCTGGACTTTACTCCTGGGCTGAGCGAGAGGCGTCGGGTATTTTTACCGCCCTTGATGCACAACCAGAGCCACGGACTGGGCAGCGGGGACCGTGACATGCCCACGGGGGTGGGGACAGTCCCACTCGCCGTGGGAAAGCAGGATTTCCCTCCCAGCGCACGCGAGCTCCCGAATTTTCATCTTTCAGTTTTTTTTTTTTAAATTTTTTTTTTCTTGCATCTTTCCAAAGAAAGAACAAGTTGGAGGCGGATGGGGTGTGTGGGGACGGACACACGCGTGTGCTCTCCTTCCCCGGGAGTGGAGGGAGGGAGATTGGGGCGGAGACACCCACGACACGGGGAGGAGTGGAGGGATGGACGGACGGACACCCACCCCCACCCCCCAACCCACC